>CM032487.1:13258236-13275923 GCA_019059595.1 Marasmia exigua
ATGCGACAGGTATATCGGGGACGTGCAATAGGCTATATAGGTGGCAAACTTTGTATTGAGTCAAGTTCAATTGATCCTTCAACCTATATAAATCACGAATCTGTAAAGTTATTACCGTATTCAAGCTCGAGCCGTCCTTCCAATTACGCACTGTTAAAAGGGCAAGCATAATTTTAGTTCCGGAACTTTTTCTTAGACGCGTTTTGGGATAGCGGACAAGTTAACTGGAATGGCACCACCAGTCTTTGTATTACAACTTGTGCGGATAAAGAATGGATCAAAATGGCGTGCAGCATCACACTTTCTCCCCCTCCGCTCGCACACTAATTGCGTCTATACTCGCACTCCGTGGGGTGCGAGTATAGACGCAAATAGTGCCATTTCTGATACCATTCTTTATCCGAACAGGTTAGTAAACTACTTAGTTCAAATGAATGGCACCAGTTGGCACCACAGTCGATGCGCACTTTCCCTATTCTCATTCGTCACCGGACTGTATCGGTATGGTTCTAAGGTACTAAAATGTATACATCTTTGAAATCGCCCGTACATGTCTATATGGAAAACACTACCCCTCAACATCACACCTGTATTTATCACCACGCCATATCTCCGATTGATTTCCTCAGCTTAATAAGCGAAGCTGATCTTCCAAGGCTCCGCCATGGAGGCCCCCGGCTTCCTCACCACTAGCACATCGTTCCCCTTGTGGAGGGTCATCTGGAGGGCGACGGTGGAGTCCCCCTGTGTTAGTTTGGCGCTTCGCGGCGGCAGCCTGGCGCCGGCGATGACGATGCGTTCCACCCAGGAGCGCGTGGGGAACCGACCCGCGTCGATGAAGCTGCGGGATGATAAAAAGATTTAAATTGTTAGCTCCTAAATCTATTTTAAACTATTTCGGAGCGGAAGCCTCTAAACAAACATTAATACTATTTATTTAATAATTGTGCACTACTTTTTGATCTGGTTTTGCACTTGAAATTTGGATTAACGCCATAAGTGGTCCTTTTTGCGGTAATTCAAATTTCTAGTACAAAAGCAGACCCAAAAGTTAAGTATAAGTATTAAATACATAGTTTAAGTGTTTTCCGAGAGGCTGCCTTCGAAACTATTAAAAAGGTTTAGTTAAAAATAATAAAATAAATAATAAAATATATTTTATTTCTGTAGATTATGAACAATAAATTGCCGGGGCTTCCCAGAAAGTAATCAGATGATACTTGTGTAGCAAAAGCCTCGCTCCACCGAGAGTTTAGTTGCTAACAATTTAAATCAATTGGCGTCGCTAGTGTGCCATACCCGTCACCTTAATGATATTTTTTCTGTGACACCGTTATACGGACTATAAGAGGGCTTTTACGGTCTAGTGGCGGCAGAATTTTATTAATTTTAATGAAATTAAGACAATAAATGAAAGTGGCCACTTTAAACTTAAATCATGGCAGAGATGATTGTGACCTGAATGTTATGTGCAAAATTAGCTCGAAAAATCACAACACATTTTTTATTTTAAACACATTGAAAAATTTTTCATTTATTGTCTTAATTACATTTTAATTAATAAAAATCTGAGGCCGTAAAAGGCCTTACAAAATTGTTAAAAAAAGCGATCTATCGAGGCGAGATAAATATTTCACTAGTACCATTAGACATCAAGCGACTGCCGTTTGACCTTCTGCAACCCTTAGACAGGGGACCAGAACAACTGGATCACGGTTATCGCAATTTTATTTTGAATAATGGAGGCTATCGCCTGTGAAAAAGTCGCTAGATGGCGTTCTGCCGGACTGAAATCATAAGTTTCATAATAATATCCTCCAACCGATTACGGCTACGGCGGTCAATCTCAACGATCAGCCCCAAGCGCAAGATATATTATAGTGCTCAAATGTGTGCGCAAACACAAGTGCACTCTCTATTCCCTTACCCCCATAGTACCCATAGTTCGGTTGTATCACAGTAGTGTCCCATCGGAAGATACTAGGGTCCAAGACCGCCAACTTCGAGACTCCGGGCTGACATTAAGAATTTCTTACCGAAAAATTTAGGTACAAATTGTTGGCCCGACTCGGGGATCGAACCCGGGACCTCTTGCGCAGCCGTCGCTTTAGTGCGGCCTATTAATCACTGCGCCACCAAGGCAGTCCTACCTAAATCTAGGCGTTCATAAATAATATAATCAATCACTTTGTGATGAATTTAAAACAGTTTATAAGAAATTCTCTTCGTATAACGCATACTCACAGAGTAGGTAAGCTCGTCGGCGGTATACTGAATCTTAGCGTAAATGTACTTCTTCTTCTTATACTCGTAGGTTTCTCCGTCGTCGATGTACAGCGTGCCCGAAGCCGTATTCTGAGAGACAAATTCAAAAACATATGTACTGAAATTAAATTTCTATAAATCAATATTTCACAACAACGTATACATTGATCTGACTCCGAGATAGGTAGCTTAGGCACCTGTTACGGATATCAGAATCAACAGTGGGATTACAAATATATACATATAATACTTTTCTTTTGTAAATACATACGTATAATACATAGAAAACACCCAGACCAATACAAACAGACATGTTTACGCACACAAATGTTTGTACTGTCGGGGATCGAACCCGCAACCCTCGAACCAAAGGCAGCGTTCACTACCACTGTTCCAAACGGGTCGTCAAATGGATGGTATGGTTGGTGGATGGATGAAATTGATGGATTGTGTGAAAGAATGACATGATTGGAAATGATGGGTGGATGATCCGATGACGAATGACAGGGACGTATGGGAAATGGAAGATATACTGTGGTGTTTCCTGTGTATTATAAGTATGTATTTACAAAAAAAAAAAGTATAATATGTATATATTTGTAATTTGTAAGCCGTGTGGTCCCCGGCAGAGTAGAATAGGCCACCCTCACACTTACCGAGGTGTCGTAAAAGGCGATTAAGGTAAAGTTGCTGGCAAGATCATCAGCACCCAGAGAAGGAAAACTCTGCATTTATATCAAAACCCTCGCCAACCCGTCTGCCAAGCGTGGTGAGTATGGCAACTACCCCTCATGTGATTGAGGAGGCCCGTGCCCCAGCAGTGGGGACTTAAATGGGCTGATGATGATTTGTAATCCCACTGTTGATTCTGATATCCGTAACACAGGTGCTTGAGCTACCTATCTCGGAGTCAGATCAATGTATGTGATGTTGTGAAATATTTATTTATAAATTTATACTGCGCCGACCCTAGATGACCTTTTTTTTTTTTTGACGCTGGGGAATGCCTCCTTATGCATACCCTCTTGCCGGGGGCAGGCGGGTTATGTCGGGCTTTCCTCTGGAGGGGGCTTCTCCTAGCGAGAAGCCGACCAGAGGCATACCGACTAAACCCCAGCGACGCTCCCTCATGGCCAGAGTGGGGAGGGGACATGAGTACGGGTTAAAGAACCTTACTTCACGTCCCTCCCCAGGCGGAGGGCCCACTTACACTGCGGGCCCGACATACCCTAGATGACCTGGGAAAATAAAAGTAAAAAAACTAAAACCCAACTACGACAAAAAACGTCGCTGAAAAAGTATAAAACAAGCCTTCGTTGTCAATTTATGCAATATTCACTATGTAGAGATAAAATTTCATGTTTGGAAATCCGCAGTCACACGTTGTCAAAGGGTAGTATATTTAACGTGTGACTACGCCTTTCCAAACATGAAATTTTATCTCTACATAGTGAATATTGCATAAATTGACAACGAAGGCTTGTTTTATACTTTTTCAGCGACGTTTTTTTGTCGTAGTTGGGTTTTAGTTTTTTTACTTTTATTTTATTTGTACTATTTTGGTGTCCAAGTGCTAGTAATATATATATATATTCAAAATGTACAAGTCAAGCGCTTTCAAATGATACCAAACACGGCATATTTATCATAACTTTATTTTTTTACTCTGTATGTTTTGTCCGCTAGAGGGCGCCACATTAGATTTTGTGAAACTTCATATAGCCTATAACCAGCGGACGATCAAGACGCTTATAATGATATGTCATTTGTCGAATTCTGATAAGTAGTTAAGAAGTTACGTGGAAACAGATGAACATACATACATACATACATACATACATACATACATAGCCTGTCAAAATCATAACCCTCCTTTTGCTTTGCCGTAGTCGGGTAAAAAGGGCATGATGATGAGGTTGATGATGTTGAGTAGTGTAGTGTTTACTCACGTTGGCGTCAAGCGCGACCACGAGCGTGTAGGGGTCGGCGGCCATGAGTGCGGACGAGCGTCGCACGCGCTCCTTGCGCGGGACGATCGCGCCGCCGCGCTGGTACACCGGGATCTGCGCACAGACCAACGATGTGCCAACTCGGGAACAAACAAACATCGATTTAACTGTTTAAGGCGCGGTATCGCCCTTAAACAGTTAAATCGATCTAATAGTTTTTTAGATTTTCGCGTTGCATTATAACTATAATGTATCAATACGGGGATTAACACGATATTTATTATGTGAAACAACATTGTGTACTCACATATTTGGCTCGACGTTTCGGCTACGTTACAGCAGCCGTGGTCACGAGCGGGCACAGCAGCGGAGAGGTCCGCTCGTGACCACGGCTACTGTAACGTAGCCGAAACGTCGAACCAAATATGTGAGTACAACCTGTGCGGATAAAGAATGGGATCAGAAATGGCGGCGCATCTATTTACTTCTCGCTCGCACACTATTTGCGTCTGTACTCGCACCCCACGAGTGCGTTTCCCATTCTTTATCCGCACAGTTTGTACACAATGTTGTTTCACATAACATATATCGTGTTAATCCCCGTATTGATACATTATAGTTAAATCGATCTAACTAGCGCCGCCTACCGAGTTGTATTAAGTGTGACGAATATGGATATTATTGCCAAAAATGGGCAATGAGATTCTAGAAAAAAGGATTTGTGCTACAATTTAACCCTCTACGAGTAACTTAATTTTTGATTTCCGCCTAAAGTGGGCACTTTTGTTTGTTTGTAACTCGAGTTAAAATCCACGAAACTCGGGTTGAACTCGAATTACGTATTTCGAGTTGAGGTGACGGGTAGGGCACACTAGCGATGCCAATCGATTTTAATTTTTAGCTACTAAACCGGATCTGTTTTAAACAATTTCGGGGTTACCACCTCTCGGCAAATACTAATCCTATTTATTAAATAACCATGCACAAATGTTGGGTCCGTTTTTGTAGACGAAAAATTGATTCACGCCAAAAGTGGCCGCTTTTGGCGGTAATTCACATTTCGAGTACAAAAGCAGACCCAAAAGTTAAGTGTAAGTATTTAATAAATAGTATAAGTGTTTGGCGAGAGGTTGTAACCCCGAAATTGTTTAGAATAGATACGGTTTAATAGCTAAAAATTAAAATCGATTAGCGTCGTTAGTGTACCCTACCCGTCACCTTAACTGGATGGACAAGTAAATGTTTTCTTGAATTTATTCCAAATTATTCCCAAAGTCAGGCATAAACCTCATGCTCAAATTCCCGGAAATTTTACGTTAGTTCTGGGATAAAACTCAAAAATTGTCTATCAATATGAAGTTTTTTTAGAGCATTTTCTAGCTCTAGTCAAGTGTCAGAAATTCGCGACAAGTGGCGCCATCTGCCCGAAAAGTCGCTTCGCTTTTAAAGTGCTGAAAAATTAAAACATATTTTTTTCGCCAAACAAAATGCCGCGATCTTGATTTTAGACAGATCGATCGAATAAATAAAATTGTATAATAGACGACCAGAAATTGTTGCTTTTTGGGCAAACTCACTTCTTATTTTGTTTTTAGGTGATAGGTGGCAGACGAGCAGACGGATCACTTGATTGGTAAGCGATTGCCGCCGCCCATGAACACCCGCGAGACCAGTGGAGTCACAAGTGCCAACCCTTACACATTATACCCATTTTAATTTTACATGGCATAGTTAAACCGTCATAAGCTGAACTGTAAAATTAAATATTTTTAATAACGTGACAAACCTTAGCTATGTTAACGTCCTGGTTGAAGTACCCGTTGGCGCGGTGCGGCTGGTAGGTGTCGACGTCGTACCAGATGGTGTTGGATTCCGCTCCCGGCAGGTACACGCGCACGCTCGTCGCGCCCGCCTCTACCACTGGGTGGACTAGCAGCTTATTGCCTGATGGAAGAAATATATGTATTACATTTTTTGTTTATCTCGATGACGCTATCAAGTATGTTTACAGTATGTTTTTCATATTACAAGTTAGCCCTTTTTAAAAAAATAAATATAAATATTTCACAACATTACATACATTGTTGTGACTTCGAGATAGGTAGCTCAAGCACCTGTGTTACGGATATCAGATCCAACAGCGGATTTACAAATATATACATATAATTCTTTTCTTTTGCAAAAACATACTTATAATACATAGAAAACACCCAGACCAATACAAACAGACATGTTCATGCACACAAATGTTTGTACTGTGCGGGGATCTAACCCGCAACCCTTGGACCAGAGGCAGCATTCACTACCACTGTTCCAAATGGGTCTGGTTTATCTTGAGAAATGACGCTATCAAATATGTTTAAAAGTAGTGGTTTCATAATACAAGATGGACATTTTTTTTCCTAGTTTTTTTTTCATCCCTTTACTAAAAAGCTGCTGCTGAAAAATGAGACACTAGTCTCATTTATCAGCAGCATAGAAGACCATAGTTCCTCCTCTTTTTTCGAAGTAGGTTAGTAAGCATAATAAGGTTCGAAGGACCAATCTTATAGCATTGGTCCTTCGAGCCGGATAGCTTATGAGCCAACTGGAACAAAGGTTGGCGACTGACCGAGCATGTAGGTGTCGTCTATGGTGAACACGGCGGACTCGCGCGGGAACTCCTGGAACAGCGGCCGCATCACCGGCAGCCCGTCGCGCATGTGCTCGTAGAACAGAGTGTACCTGGCGACGATTACGCATCTTCACATTTAAGTTCAGGAGCTCTATTTTTGATTTACTCGCCTCGAGACGAGCGGAAGATTTCTACTGATTTTTCTTCGACATACGATATTCCGCACTTTTGAATCGTTTGTCTACAACGAGTGACTCCACCCACTCGTTAGTCGAGTGACTTAAAGCGAGTGGTAAAATAACAATGAACCGATTTTGATTGACAACCAAAAAATGTGAGGGTGTCCGAAGATTCACAGCCTGGCCCCAGCAGACGACGCCGTGCTCCGCCAGAGTAGCCGAAACGTCGAGCCAAATATGTGAGTACACAATGTTGTTTCACATAATAAATATCGTATTAATCCCCGTATTGATACATTATAGTTAAAATTGAAAATTTAAAAAACCTTCGACACAACTAAAGGTCTTTCATTTGATACCTATATTGAGGCAGTTGGAACAACAAATAGGTTATTCGTCATTTTCTGACGGCGGCCATCTTGGATTTGAAATTTTTCATAACTCAAGTCCTTTTATATGATACCCATATTGTGGGAGTTGTGTTAAAACATAAAAATCAAATCTTTTGTGACGGCGGCCATCTTGGATCGATTTTTATACAACATAGCTAAGAAAACTCCTTCCTTATTCATCTTGCGTCATATTGGCTGTGTGGTCCCCGGCAGAGTAGAATAGGCCACCCTCACTCTTACCGAGGTGTCGTAAAAGGCGACTAAGGTAAAGCTGCTGGCATGATCATCAGCACCCAGAAAAGGAAAACTCTGCATTTATATCAAAACCCTCGCCAACCCGTCTGCCAAGCGTGGTGAGTATGGCAATTACCCCTCATGTGATTGAGGGAGGCCCGTGCCCCAGCAGTGCGGACTTAAATGGGCTGACGATGATGATGATGATTCATCTTCCAAACAAAAAAAAAACAAAATCGAAATCGGTTCATTTGTTCGGTAGCTACGATGCCATAGACAGACACAAACACACAGACACGTCAAACTTATAACACTCCGTCGTTTTATTTGAATCTATTGTACCTAATTAGTAACAACAAAAACTTGATAACTCCCAATCCCAATTATTTTTAATGATTGAAATATTTACAATGAATTTAAAATGTACCTAATCCAATTACTCCCTATGACACTATACCTACTTATTTTAAAGATTTGACATTTTATACCCAGAGAACATAATATTTGCATGAAACAATTGTTAATGTATTAAATTGCGTAATCACTATTATCTATTAAGCTAATCACTAATGACGAAACTAGTATACTGTTAATCTTGCTACACCCTAACAGGGTACATGTATCTACTTACCATTACATTTAAAGATCTGTTGACATTGTACATGATGCATTACTCAATAAATAAATAAATATAGGTCACCAGAAGTCGATCAGGGCGTAGCGCCGGCGGTTGGCGTCGCGCAGCAGCTGCGTGGTGGAGGGCTCGTACAGCCAGGGCTCGCGGCGCTTGGTCTCGATATGCGAATGCGCGCGGAAGAATGGCTGGTACGCGCCCGCCTGCAACACATCGCCGCTCTTTATATACCCGTTGGATCAGTGTAGTGAACGCTACGGGTGGTCGTCAATATAACGACCCCCGCAAAGTACAAACATTGGTGTGCATGAACATGTCTAAATCTAAATTCTCACAACTTTATTTATCCTTACTAATATTATAAAGGCGAAAGTTTGTTTGGATGGATGTATGGATGGATGTTTGTTCCTCTTTCACGCAAAAACTACTAAACGGATTTTAATGAAACTTTACAGTAATGTAGCTTATAGGTCAGAATAACACATAGGCTATAATTTATAAAGATATGTGTGATACATAAAGACCTTGCTTTTATTCGAATTACACGCAGACGAAGTCGCGGGCAAAAGCTAGTTTACTTTATATATTGACGACCCGTTTGGAACAGTGGTAGTGAACGCTGCCTCTGGTGCAAGGGTTGCGGGTTCGATCCCCGCACAGTACAAACATTTGTGTGCATAAACATGTCTGTTTGTATTGGTCTGGGTGTTTTCTATATATTATAAGTATGTATTTACAAAAGAAAAGTATTATATGTATACATATATTTGTAATCCCACTGTTGATTCTGATATCCGTAACACAGGTGCTTGAGCTACCTATCTCGGAGTCAGATCAATGTATGTGATGTTGTGAAATATTTATTTATTAAGGAATAACAACAGCCGTTAACATTACGTATACTTATCATATTAAAGGGTAACACTTAAATATTTTAGGCCATAGCAGTTATTCACAATATTACATAACTTTATATGTACAAACATAGTCTTTGACAATGGACAACATTTCAAAATTGCTAAGCTCTGAAACAAAAAATGCCAATTCTTTGTTTACTTTTCCGCTGCTCGAATATATATTTATTCATTTTTTATATTGCTTATTTACTGAGAAAAAAATTAAAAACTAAAAAACGTAAGATGACGTCATCGGACGGCAGAATGTAAAATATTTCTTTGCTTAGCACATTATAGTTTTAAATTTACGTAATGCCAAACTCATGACATGTAACTGTCAAAAAAAAAGACAACTTGTCAACGTTGAATGTATGAATGACGTTGACAATGTTGACACTAGTATTATTTACCTTTGACAGTAGTACCTTTTTTTTATTAAAACAATGATATGCAAAGGAATATCGCTGTATTCAGCCGTCCGATGACGTCATTTGGCGCTTACGTCTATTTAGAATAAAAAGAATTTCAATAATTATTTTATGCATGAAAATGGACAAATTTTGAAAAAAGAAAAAATATGGGTCTGTTTATTTTATGTCTACTTTCATATAAAAAAACAATATGGACATGTTAAAAATTTGAAATGTTGTCCATTGTTACTTAAAATTATAGCCAACTGATATAAAGCTAACAAGATCATTAAGAGTATACCAATTTTCTTTACCATTTTTTTTTCTATATACTTAATGTGATATCATGTACACATTATAACTAATGGTATACTGTGCACTCAGTGCACAAGTAAGTATTGCATTATTTAGATATAATCCTATCAACAACATCTCATACGTTGACCTGATTCCGTACTAAGTAGCTTAAGCACTTGTGTTACAGATGTCAGACAACAGAGGAACACAAATATATACTTAAATACATATATTACACCCAGACACCGAACAAACGCAAGTGTTCATCGCACGAATGTTTGTCCAGGGTGGGGATCGAACCCACGACCTTTGGCGTAAGAGGCAGAGTCACTACCAATTGCGCCATCCGGTCAATCAATATCCATGTCATGCCATGTCTGTTTATATCTGGGTGTTTTCTATGTATTATAAGTGTTAACGAGTGAGGGAGAAAGGTAAAAATAGCAAGAAAACAATGAAAGTATACAAATAAAATTTACGTTCCATTTTGCACCAAACCAAATCAATGACAATATAGAAACGTCAAATTGAGAAACAAAATAAAAACGAAACTGAAATGATTACTTAAAGAAATCGATTTGCCACATTAAGTATGTATTTACAAAAGAAGAGTATTATATGTATATATTTGTGATTCCGCTGTTGGTTCTGATATCCGTAACACAGGTGCTTGAGCTACCTATCTCGGAGTCAGATTAATGTATGTGAGGTTGTGAAATATTTATTAGAATAGTTGTTTACGGGATTTCTACCATGTACAGTCACGAGCTTTAATTTGGGACCCACCCAAGGTTGAATGTCGTGAAGTAAACTTTCGCTATTAAGAGCTAATATTGTAACGTGACAACTTTACTTTTCTAGGGGCTAACGTGCAAAAACGTTAACTTGAGCTAGGGCTTACGATCACTACTGATGTTTTCCGAGTAATTGTTAAACGGCGAACTGTGTTTCTGTCCCATTTATTTGTCGTAATATTTCGTGAATGCCTACTCCTTGTTCGTGCAAATCAATAATTTAACTCTTATTTGGTCACGATTAGCCGAAAGCATTTTATTATTTGTTAAATTACTATTTCTGAAAATGTAACAATAAATTATTTTCTTGACTGACACTGTCACGAGCCACACAACATATTTTCGTAATGAGAAAACCGTAATGATAGCTTTTTGAAGAGAGGTTATCATTTCAAGGGTCGATTAGAGAAGTTAAGACATTTTACGTCTTAACTTGACATTCAACATAACTGCAAAAAAGTTTCAACCCTATTGCATAATGAATATTCTAACGACATTTAATGGAAATAGGTCCCAAATCAAAGCTCGTCATCAGACAAAGAAAGTAAAAGTTATATCCAATAAAAGTATGTAGGGCCGACAGACCTGGTACCAGCGCGTCATGAGCTCGGGCTCGGGGTACTTGAAGAAGCCGCCGACGTCGCTGCCGCAGAAGCTGATGCCGGCCGCGCCCAGGGACAGGCACATCGGCACCGACACCGCCAGGAACCCCCACTCCGCCGCGTTGTCGCCCGTCCATACTGCCGCGTATCTGTCACAAAATATCTAAATTATACTCCGTAAAATATAGCTTGATTAGAATGACAGATGTCACTTGACCTTTATTTTTTTATTATTATGGCTCTACCCGAAGATAATTCGCCAATGTCAAGTAACTTATTGAGAATAAGTAGGTAGTCAACAGTCGAAGTCAGTCAAAGTCACAGTCACTCAATAAAACGCCGGTGTTTTACGTATTATCGACCTACAGATTCAGCGGAGATCACTCTAAAAGCAATCGCAGGTTTTAAGACTCTATTTGGTCCAAGCAAGTTGTCACGAGACAACGCACTCGACACACAATAGCAGTGTTAAAAACGATACGATCCAACGATTCTTATTATTAGGATCACTTTGCGGCACTTCACTGCACAAATAAACACCAAATTTGAACACTAAAAACCACTAGACACTAATTTAAAACCTTTGAATTGCATCAGCCTATGAATTCGCGCCGAATCCTACCTTTATTTCAATAAGCATAAAGTTCACGGTTATTTGGCACGCGGCAAAAGTCGGAACTAATGCTGTTTTGACATTTTCCCATAGAAAATACGTTTTACAACGCCCCCCTGTCAATGTCACTGAAGTGCCTTCAGATCTTGGCTTGTCTGTAAGGTTTATCAGTTAACCAAATTACATTTCATCGATTTTTATTACTTCGAACTTAAAGATCATTTTTCTGTGACACCGATTCACGTTCAATTATTGGGTACGACAAGAGAAATTTCGAAAATATTTAAAAACAGATCATTCAATCATGAGGTTTTGGGAAGACTGGTTAATCTGGTAATCAAACAGATTTTGAACTTTGTGCAGATGAGATAAGGTTGAAAACCAATACAATAAATGATGTCTAGTTGCCTGATCAAGGGTTTAACTAACCTCTGAGTGCCTGCGAAGGTGGACCTGGTTAGTATGAAGGGCCGGTACTTGTTGTTGGCGCGCTCCTGCAGCCCTTCGAACGTGGCCTTGATCTGGTACAACCCGTATTCGTTGTGTACATGTCTGAAACATACCCATGCATTATGCCAACTTCCTACAATATCGATCGGTTACCATCATTTCAGATTCACCCCACCTATTACTATACATACGCGCATAAAAGCACACCACGAAACGACCAATCAAATATTTCAATAATTCCATAGGTTGCTAGGTCATATCCGGCTCGAAGGAACATAAAAATGTACGGTCTCTTGCTATCATACATCTGTTCTTGCTCTGATTGGTGGGTGTAGAAGTTAAATTCGTTGATGAGAAAAACTTAATTGTAAAAAAAGTGTAATTTTATTACCTGTGCTCCCAGAAGGTATCAGGGCCAGTGGCGCCCTCTTCGGATTCCTTCCAGTGACGGTTGTCCTTCGGCATCGTGATCTCCGGCCCGTTGAATACCTGCACATATTGTATTCTCTCAATAATAAGGAAAAGACAAGATTAGCACAGCAATATGGAGTTGCTGACAAGAGTATCACGTAATTGAGCATTTAGTATGTCCGATTGTCTTTTACAATAATAATAATAAATAATGTGTTACATTGTGTTGTCACTTCTCGTGTGATAAATTTAGGCCCGATTCGATCAATTTTAATCCGAGAGTAAAGAACAATGGCGAAATATTTGTTGAGCTATTTATTAAGCGTCAAATATCGTTTTTACGAAAGTATGTCTTATAAATTAATAAGTTTTTCTAGACTTTAATCTGGTCCTGACTAAGTCTAGATAAAATATTGTTAATCAAATAGGAGCTTTTTTGTTCATGGCTTCGACTTGCGAATTTGCTCCACACTTCGTGTTCGCTCGCGGCTTCTTCGCGCACAATACGCGACTATGTGTGGAGCGGGCTTTTGGGGTTTTACAAGTGATATCACCTGGTCAAAGTAATCTCTGGCTTATTCAAACTTTGTATATTATTGGACATAAAAAAATGTAAATATTTCGTTTTTTGTTCAATTACATATTATTTGTTCAGATATAACCTCAAAAATTTTAACCGTTAATATGTTAATTTGCAGACTTACCACAATCGTGTATCTAACATTAAGATGTTAGAGAACTCTAAGCTGTATATTATTACATATTTTTCATACCAAGACACAAAAAAAATATACTAACAAAAATTTTATATGGAGGTTTGCCATTGTCCTTTAAGGTATAGCGCTGTCATTCCATACACATCTGACGTTATACAGACCGACCAAGGTCAGAAGGCACTTAAGTGACATTGACATGGGGGCGCTATACAATATTTATTCTATGGGAAATGTCAAAAGCACTGATCGGGTCTTAGGATGATAATTTTGAGAGACCACTATTCTGCCAAATCAGGCTACTCACACTAGGCTCATTCATGTCGTTCCAGATGTGTACATCCTTGGAGGTCCCCGGGAAGTTCTCGTAGCGGTAGCGCTCCGAGTAGTACTTGCTCGCGTTGGGGTTGTGGAAGTCGATGTAGGATGACGAACCCGGCCAGCACCAGCCTGGGGACAAACAGTATACGTCAATAAATACAACAGTGGGAGAGCCAGGCTTCGGCAAGAATACCACGACCTCAAAAAAACCGGAGTGATTTTTTTTATTAGTATAAAGACCTAAAATATTTTGTACGCCCAAGGGCAGGACATGGAGATGCTACTTTTGTAAAAGATTAAGATCAAACTACCTTAGGGGAACAAAATAAATAATTTGGAGGGGAACAGAGGCGCCACAATGCTTTAGGTTAGCCGCTGAAAACCATCGTTGGCGCTGGCTATATCCGGCCAGTGTAGACAAAAGCTGAGCGGTCACCTATTTCACAATTTTTTTTTAAATTATGAATTATTGTTTTGTTCTAATATTATCTTTAATTCTTGTTCTTTTACTGAGATTTATTCATTCATTTAACTTTTGTCTTTTGAAACCACAACTGCACTGTTTCGACGATTGACTGAGGATATTGGAGGCCCAATCGGGGGTGGGGGATAGATAGAAAGTTAAGTTTGTCTTCACTCTTGTGATGACTCCACTGGAGGCTGGTGTACACAGGCAGCAGCAATCGCGATTTAAACTACATCTACCGCCATCTATTTATCGAAGTAGTGTACCTGATTGTCACATGCTTCTTGCCTTTATCTTACCTTCATAGTCCTTCCCGTCTTTGTCCTTCACGTAGTAGCCCTTCTCAGTGAGGTCTTCGTGCACAAAGTATCCAGCTTCACGCTTGATGTGAGGATCGATGATGACGACCAGCTTCCTGCCCTTGGCCGTGAGGTTTGCCACCATCTCTGTCGGGTGACGGAACTTCTCCACGTCCCAGGTGAAGTACCTGGTGATTAGAGGGAACTTGGAAACTTTCATCATCATCATCAGCCCATTTAAGTCCCCACTGCTGGGGCACGGGCCTCCCTCAATCACATGAGGGGTAATTGCCGTACTCACCACGCTTAGCAGACGAGTTGGCGAGGGTTTTGATATAAATGCAGAGTTTTCCTTCTCTGGTTGCTGATGATCATGCCAGCAGCTTTACCTTAGTCGCCTTTTACGACACCTCGGTAAGAGTGAGGGTGGCCTATTCTACTCGGCCGGGGACCACGCGGCAACTTTATACACTTTTTAATAATAAATTCATACAATAACACATCTAAACTATTTTTTTATTAAATTAGGCCATGACGCTAACTCTGCCAATTTTGAAGTGATTAAGGAGACACGAACTGTTACTAAACTGAACGGCGATGTGAATGGGGGTTATCGCGTGTGAAATATCCGCTAGATGGCGTACTATAGGCCTGAGGTCCATCTTCAAGGTGATTGGGTATTTAGAAGTGATATGTCAAATTGTCAATTAACGAATAAATCAGCCAATGATGTTGAAGTTAGACCTCGGTTCACAGGCACGCCATCTAGCGGATATTTCACACGCGATAGCCTCCATTGAATTGATTTGATTATGTAATTGGATTTAAAGTTAAAACACCACCTATAGCAAAAAAAACACAAGCATAGACAAAACAGTATTAAGAGGACACAGGAAAACAATAAGAAGATTCGTATCTCTGATTTTTTAATATACGAAATCAACTGACATGTGTCATTCCCATACATTTTGCTCCTTTTGAAAATGTATTGAAATATGACATTTGCATCTGTGAGTTAAGTTAGCATAGTTAAAAATTAGAGTTGAATTAGAGTCGAGTCCGCACCTCCAAAGAAGTCCTGTGAAAAGCGCGCTTCACTCGCCATTCAAATTTGAGTTTTATGTCCATAAACACAAGGAGTCTAAAATTTTAGTTCCGTGTTTTGCCGCGAGACTTCTTTCATGGCGCGGACTCTGTACACTTGACTCATTCAGCGGCCATCTTGTTTTGGTTTTGCATTGTTTTCACCTGTATTAATAGGAAATTGACACAAATGAAACGTGAACGGGCCCTAGGCTGATAGTCGAATAACATTTTAGGGCTCAGTGTCTGATGAAGGTTGAGTGCTCTGACCGGACCGAGCGCTTAACTCACTTCTTCCTGTCGGTGTACTCGATATCGAGCCAGATAACGTCGGCGGGGATGTCGTGCGCGTCGAAGTTGTCGTCCACGCCGCGCACGTCGTCTTCGTCGACGTAGTTCCATCGGCACTGGTGGTAGCCCAGGGAGAATTTCTGGACAGTGAACGGACCAAATATAATATCCTCCAACCGATTACGGCTACGGCGGCCAATTTCAAGTATCAGCCACGTACGCAGGATATATTACAGTGCTCAAGTGTGTGCGCAACCACAAGTGCACTCTCTATTCCCTTACCCTCATATTCCGATGGGATACTGTGACATAACCGGAGAAGAATTGGGCGCAGGGCCAACTGCTTAACGTGCTTTCAAAGGGACGGGGGGACAAGACCGTCAACTTCCAGACTCCGTGCTGCCACTAATAATTTCTTACCGAAAACTTAGGTACCTTCAAAATTTTGGCCCGAACCGGGGATCGAACCCGGGACTCTTGCGCAGCCGTCGCTTTTAAGTGCGACCCACTAACCACTACGCCACCGAGGCATTCAAAAACAAAGGACAAAATATAATAAATCTGTGTTAGATGCAACCATGTTTCCTACCATCGCGCCAATGACATAAGTGACTTTGATAGATTTGACAGTGACGTATTTGTCGTAGTTTTTTGGTTTTGAATTCTGGCGGTAGTCAAACACTCCGCGTGGGCTGATGCAATTCAAAACACAAATTAAGTGTTTATTTGTGCAGTGAAGTGCCGCGAAGTGATGATCCCGATGATAGAATAGCTGAATCGTATCGTTTCTAACAATGCTATTGTGTGTCGAGCGTGCAATGCTATTAGGTCCGAGCAAGTTGTCTGTGACAACAACTTGCTCAATAGTAATAGTTGCTTAATAGTCTTAAAACCCGCGATCGTTTTAAGAGTGGTATCGGCAGAACCCGTGGGTCGATAAAACGTAACACACCGGGGTTTTATTGAGTGACTGTGACTTTGACTGATTTCGACTGTTAACTACCCACTTATTCTCTAAAAGTTACTTGACATTGGCAAGATATCTTTGAATAGAGACATAATATTCAGAAAAACTAGCGCGAAGCAGCATTGCGCTGTGTTTCGCTGCGTGATTGAGGGTACCGGAGGCCCAATTCGGGGCATTTAAAGGTTGGCAGCGCACTTGTGACTCCACTGGTGACGCGGGTGTCTATGGGCGGCGGCAATCGGTTTCCATCAGGTGATCCGTCTGCTCGTCTACCATCTATCACACAATTATGTTGGTATGACAGTTAAAATTACACGTCAAGTGAGTGAATGAGATGAATGAATGAGTGAAACCATAGTTAAGTTATGCCGCTTTTGGACCGTGAAGCAGCATTGTGCTGTGTTTCGCTGCGTGAGTGAGGGTACCGGAGGTCCAATTCGAGGGATTTAAAGGTTAGCAGCGCACTTGTGACTCCACTGGTGTCGCGGGTGTCCATAGGCGGCGGCAATCGCTCGCGCACCTATCACATGGAAAGAAAAAGAGTGGGCTGTCCATCTTGATGCTACTAGTATTTCAGCAACGTACCGGCGGCAGCGGCGCGGTGCCTGTGAGACGCGTGTACTGGCGGAACACGTCGCTCGGCGAGTCGCCCAGCAACACAAACACGTCCAGCATGCCCGCCTCGCTGATGAACCTGCAACCAAACGTGGGTATGACAGGTGACACGCAAGGCATAATAATAATAATTCTCACAACATCTCATAGGTTGACCTGATTCCGTACTAAGTAGCTTAACACTTGGTACAG
>CM032487.1:13276023-13316831 GCA_019059595.1 Marasmia exigua
GTAATCATTCTAACTTTCATCAACTGTATCATTTCACTTCATCTCGACTTTTCCTGCCCGGCAATATGTTCGGTGCATAGTAACCAAACACTGATGACGTACATAGGCGCGTGCGCCGATGTACCTAAGTCATAGGTGGCCGCGTGGCGGCTCACCAGTGCATTTGGGGAAACAGTCGCGATCGGGTGCATTCAAACATTCATTAACATTTTAACATTAATCCTTACTTGTAGATCTTATCTTTTGTGTTAGTTTACAATAAACAATATTATTTACTTTCTTCCGGACTTTTAACAACCACCTGCAACCCCGCACCTCTACATACGGTCTCTCTGCCTGATCTCCGAAGATGCTTTACTGATAATATGCCCAGACTGATTCTGATTCTGACTACATTTCCCATTTTCCCTTGGCCAGGACCCATATTGGATGAATTGGATCGTCGAGCCAGCGACGTGAGTAAAAAACATTGGCGCTGTTTCCACGAATAGCCCATTTGTGAACTTACCTTGCTAGACCACCAGCCCCAACTGCCTTGTCCCTAAAAAATTACAAGGTCATCGCGTCGGCAATATTGCTCAAAATATTTTAGAATTTCCGAGCGCTTAGCCCCTCTGCCCCCGCAAGGCGACGGGTATCCCTAACTAGCGACGCCTATCGATTTAAATTGATAGCTACTAAACCGGATCTATTTTAAACAGTTTCGGAGCTCCAGTTTCTAAGCAAACATTTACACTATTTATTTAATAATTGTGCACTACTTTTTTATCTTTTTTGCACTCGAGATTTGGATTAACACCATAAGCGGCCGTTTTTAGCGGTAATTCAAATTTCGAGTACAAAAGCAGATCAAAAAGTTAAGTGAATAAATAGTGCTTCCCAAGAGACTAGAGTTTCGAAATTGTTAAAAAGATATCCGGTTCAATTGCTAACAATTAAATCAATTAATTGTACAAAATTATACGATTAATTGATTAAGTACTCATTTTCGATATGAGTAGAATTATCAATCTTTAGGTGTTCATAATAGCATTGAAATTAAAATTTTCAATTTCAAAATCATACATTTTTTAAACGATTTCAGAATTTAGACCCCTTTTGCCCTTTCTAAACGTCAGATTTGCCTCTCTTAAACCGTTTTCTTTTTTCATATATTTAAAATAACTAAGTCTATACCATTCAGTAGGTAGGTAGGTACTTACATTGCCTCCCCATCCTCCGCCCCCTCCGCCCCAACCACCACCTCCACCTCCCTATTAAGAAAAATATATTGTTAATTTGTGCAATTGTTGTTATAGAGCACCGTTGGTTTTTTTTTTGTTAATTTCCTAATTGGGCCCGTTTGTAATATTGTGTCGACGACTTAACGAATTGTTAAATGTTATATATCCTATCAAGTACCAAAGAACAGGCCCAGGTAAGTGAAAGCACACTACACTATATACCATTCCTAATTATCATTACGCTATCACGTGTTCCATCATTTTGCTTGACATTGATCCTGTCTTTTAGTTACCAAATGTAATTAATTAATGAATAAGGGAACTTTTAAAATTTGCATGTCTTTGCTAGACCTAATATAGTAGAATCCTTTTATTTTAACAAACAATTACATCCATATGTACCTATATAGACTACCTATACTGTGCAAATAAATGATTAGAATTTTAATTTAATCCTCTTACCTGGCCACCAGCACCGCCATTACCGCCTTTTCCACGTTTCCCGCGACCTCTTCCCCCTTTTCCACCTCCACCTCCCCCCTAAAATATAAGGATTTTAAGATTATTCCCTTCGTTCACACATTAACGCAGTATTCACGTGCATCATACCTTTTATTTTTTAGATTTCCCGCCGGTTCAAGAGACGAACCGACTATTGTATGCATACCAGGACACCGGGGGGCGGCCGGTTTATGTCCGGGTCCTTTGGTGGGGTACTCCTACAGAGAAGCCTTGGCAAAGGCATACCCACTACACCCCCTGCGATTCTCCCTCATCGCCCATATTGGGGAATATCATGGTGATACACCCGTATCCTCCCTCCACGATCATCCCCGGGCGTATGCCCGCTTGTACGGCGGACTAGGCGCTTCCTCCCCCGGATGTGCCGGGAGAGGGGATAGGAACAGCCGGAGACTTCAGCTGTCCATATCGTGCAGCAGAGGGAGCCTGTGCAATGCCGCTGCTGGTACTCCCATACCACTCACCAGCGGGCTCCCTCCGCGGAGAGGGGGGAGACGCGCATCTGCTCGGCGTCTCCTCCCCCTCCTCACCCTAACGGCATCATAGTACATAAGCTTGTAGGTATATGTAGTGACGGACATTTATAATAAATTATAGGTAATAAATAAATTGAGACAACCTCACATATATTATCCTAGTCCCAAACTAAGGTTTTACCTTGTAACCAAGAACGACGAAGGAATGAAACATATCTGTTTCATCAACAAACATACATGCTGAAATAGTTCTGACCTGAGAGAACAATTTTGCCTAGTCCGTAATAGGTTTAACCTACATGATTTCGTTGATCAGGTTCCCCTGTCAAAGGGTTACCAAGGTCACACGGCAGTCGCTTCATTTGATTACCTACCGGACTTCCAAAATGCCGAATCGGTCTAAGCACACGGGGTTCCGAAGCGCCAACTAAAGGACTTTTGTCTAACAGAGACATGTCAGTCCTATTGAACCTTATTCTAAATAATACAAAATAAAATTTACCAGTAAAGCAATAGTAGGTTCAAGAGTCTATGTATATATATATGTCCTCTTTCGTGTGATTAACCACTTGGGTTAATTTGTACAGCTTGAGAGGACACTAATGTATATGTGTATGTATGTATGTGTGTATGTGTATATATGTATATATGTGTATATGTGTATATATGTGTGTGTGTGTATGTATATGTATGTATGTATGTGTGTGTATATGTATGTATATGTGTATGTGTGTGTATATGTGTGTGTGTACGTGTGTGTGTGTATGTATGTTTGTATGTATATATATATGTATATATATATATATGTATATATATATATATATATATGCATGCAATAAGTGCATACATACTATACTAGAATTAATATATAATTACTTAACATTAAACATAAATAAACGCTATGTGTCGCCTGTTTAATCCTTATTAATCTTAATCTATTTGAATTTGTAGTAATATAATTAAATTAAATTGTGGTATGTGATATTAAGTGCCCACTAGAACTACTGCCGACAAACTGTTCCACAGTTTGGCAGAATGTAAATTTATGCTATGTACTTAATAATATTTGAACAAATAAAAAAAAAAAAAAAAAAAATAAATAAAAGTCAGCGACTGTTCACCATCTCACACACTCTACCGGCCGACTCGGAGGCAGGTTCACCCAGAATACTTTGGAACTTATGGTTATTATTATAGAGTAAGGTAATAATACTTTGGAATCTAAGCTTCCATCAAATAAGAGATACGAGTATTGGTCTATAAATCGGAAGAGTATTCTATCTATATTATCCATAGATAGACATAGCACAGCGCGCGTTTTCGAGTTCCATGATATTTTCTTCAGAGTTTGTAGTTCAACTCAACCTTACTCTACAGTTCAACTAACTTCACTTCAGTGTGCAAAATGCCATAGGAAAAATTATTATAATACCATGAATTTACTATGTATAATACAGTCTCAATACATAACTCCCCTCTTCGGACCGAACTTGGACCGGACCCGTGGGCTCCTCTCGTGTATTTCCCCTACCCTATTTACTACTTACTTTGCCACCAGCGCCTCCTTTTCCTCCAGCACCTCTTCCCCCTGCCCCTCCATTCCCTCCAGACCCTCTGCCCCCTGGCGCTCCATTTGCTCCAGCTCCTCTGCCCCCTGGCGCTCCATTTGCTCCAAACCCTCTGCCTCCCGCCCCTCCATTTCCTCTAAGAACACTTCCCCCTGCCTCTCCATTTTCACCAGCCCCGTTTCTTCCCGCTCTTTCACCACTTCCCCCATCGCTTCTCCCCCCTTCTCCCCCTCTTCCCTGAGGCCGTCTTCTTCTCCTACCCCATCTTAGACTACCACCAGGTGTAGCTCTCCATACTTCGTGTGGAGTTAGGGCAGTATTGTCGTCATCATCTCTGTTTTGGCTGACGTCATAATTCTGGAAATATTACCATCATTATTTATACAATGTCCTCAATTCAAAATGTCAATTGAAAATCTATACAAATAACTTATTTTCGATCGATTCTCACCATCCTTAATTTCAAACATGTTCAGTTCAAGTAAGTAAACTATTATTGAAAAGATTTACATAGACAGGACACATACCTAACAAGCATAAGGAGATTGCACAGTAATACATAGGAAAAAATATTAAACAAAAACAAAAAAAAAAATTTAATATATAAACTAGTGACCAAGGAAGAAGGAAAGGAATAAAGTGAAGTGGTCAACAATGTCCAAGCTCAGCATGTGCTGCAGCGGTTTGCCGCCGCTGCCGCGCTGGTTTTCAGTTTGGACCTTGAGTTACTGGCGAAATCAATAAACTTATTGATTACTTACCTGCTCATTTTTTTTTTCGGTTAAATTCGAAAAGCTTATTAGGTATTGTGAATAGCGCCCATTTAACGTGTATCAACAAAATGCTCCAAAAAAATCAGCTTTTCCATATTATATTAATGCCGGGTGGAAATTTTATTTTGTATGAAAGAGCTTTTTTCCATTTACTCTGTAAACTCTGTTGATATAACATGATAAATGGACCCTATTTACAATACCTAATGAGGTTTTGGGATCAAAATATATTTAAAGAGTATACAGGGTGTAAAAAGACCCTTAACGATGCCGGCGTCTAACGAACTCAGACCATTAAAACAAGTCTTAGAACAAAAAATGGGATATTGATGGGAAACGAAGTTCATTTTTTGGTGTCAATTTTAATCCAATAAACGGACAACGCAATGAACAGCGTACACCGGACCGCGCCGCATGCGCGTCCCCCGCACCCCCATTGTGGGCTGTACGTCTTGAAGCCATTTTTCACTAGGAATTACTTAATATTTTGACCAAGTTTCTTTGGAAATCAAATTTATTTACATTAAAATCTAGAGATTTTTATTTTGACTTTGACCTTCAATAACTTGGAAAGTATTGAGTTCCCAGGTATGGTCTAGAAGGAAAAAATGGTCCTGATGATGTGCTGAATACGTAGGTTTCGGCTTCGTAAAGGATCTTTTTACACCCTGTATATTTCACACTAGGTACACAAGACACACAACAATGTTGTACTCGTATATAGTGTTGTGATTTCCAAAAAATATTTTTTTCTTTCTTTCTAAACGAAAATAAATAACGGTGTAACTATTACATGTGTTTCGATGCGTGAGTGAGGGTAGCGGAGGCTCAATCCGGGGGAAAGAGGGGTTTAAAAGTTGGAAGCACACTGGTGTCGCGGGTGTCCATGGGCGGCGGTACTCGCTTACCATCAGGTGATCCGTCTGCTCGTCTGCCACCTATCACAAAAAAATGTTCCTGCTTTTTTAATGTAGGTACTCATTTTTTTATTGGAAGGTATATTTCAAGTGAGCCAATTTTAAATAAAACTTTTTCCTTTCAATTTCCCGCAGCGGTATTTCCGAACCGGTACGAGATTGAGATCTTCAAGAAACCAGCCAAACCTTCCTAAAGACCGGCATCGCATCGCCACTCCTTCTGGAGTGGCTGATGTCCATGGGCGGCGGTGATCACTTACCATCAGGTGACTCGCTTGCTCGTTTGCCTCCAAAAAAAAACTTACTTCCACGTCTACTCCGCTCCGAGAGTACAAAAAGCTCCTCCAGCTTCGTTTGACGTTCTTTCCCCTACTGAACTCTACTACCATCCCTGTTTTGGCCACCATAGTACCGCTCCTGAACGTAAAACCAGACAAATAAGTTACCATGATAGTACGCATTAAAAAAAATTAGGGATTACTCAGACTAACCAAAAGACTAAACAAAAGAATATTTAAAACAAAATGTTGACAGAACACCCCTGTCAGTATATCGAATGACCGCTCGGCATTGAGGTAAAAACTATTTATCTCAATGGTTAGGGGGAAGGCATTGTGGGGAAATCATAGAACTAAAAGTCTCCACCATCACCACAAGTCAGCCACCCCGTCGCATTGACCACAGTACCACATAATTCTATGTTCAGATTATTTTAAATTATTTTTATTATCATTTTAAAATTAAAAAAATTAAATATTTCTCCACATCATATACATTGATTTGACTCCGAGATAGGTAGCTCGAGCACCTGTGTTACGGATATCAGAATCAACAGTGGGATTACAAATATATACGTACTAGCGGCCGCCCGCGACTCCGTCCGCGTGGAAAAGTAACTTTTTACCCCCCTTTCAACCCCTTACAACCCCCTTTTCGCAATAAAAAGTAGCCTATGTCCTTTCTCAGGGTCTAGATTATCTGTATACCAAATTTCATTTAAATCCGTTGAGTAGTTTTGGCGTGAAAGAGTAGCAGACAGACAGACAGACAGACAGACAGACAGAGTTACTTTCGCATTTATAATATTAGTATGGATAATACTTTTCTTTTGTAAATACATACTTATAAATACATAGGAAACACCCAAACCAATACAAACAGACATGTTCATGCACACAAATGTTTGTACTGTGCGGGGATCGAACCCGCAACCCTTGGATCACAGGCAGCGTTCACTACCACTGTTCCAAATGGTCGTCATTTATTGACATTATTAACCTGAATTTTAATTATTATCTATTATTATCCTTAGACAATATTGTCTAAGTTACAGATGTCTAGATGTTGGCTCTAACGCATATGGGAAAAATTGATTCACGCCAAAAGCGGCCACTTTTGGCGGTAATCAATTTTTCGCGTACAAAAACGGACCCAACATTTGTGCATGGTTATTTAATAAATACTATAAGTGTTTGCCAAGAGGTTGTAACCCCGAAATTGTTTAAAATAGATCCGGCTTAGTAGCTAAAATTTAAAATCGATTGGCGTCGCTAGTGTGCCCTGCCCGTCACCTTAAGTAAGCGGTACTAAGTACGGTAATAACTTTAGATAGCGTTTATAAAATATGGTGGTGGGACTTGGTTTTGGACAAAATATAATATCAGGAGCCCAATTCTCGTGCTCGTGATATTTTGAAAACATGGCGGATATCACCTGAAAACCATACAAAAAAAAAGGCGAAAGATTTATACGTTTTGAAGGGAAACCAGAGAACACCCTGATGGTCTAGTGGGTTAAGTACCGGGCCGTGATCTCGGGGTCCTGGGTTCGATTCCCGGGTCGAGCGAAAAGTATGTTTCGAATTTTTCGAACGTAGCTCGGGTTTGTGATCACCAATCCGCATTTGGCAAGCGTGGTGATTAAGCCTAATCCCATCATAGTAGCGATAACTTGATTTCTATGATGGAGGCCTTTGCCCTGCAGTGGGACAGTTTATAGGCTGATACTTTTATACAAAAAAACTACCTATATGTCGTATGATAATAAATGTCACGAGCACGAGAATTGGGGTCCATACAAAAAAACTATGTTTCAGTGATATATATCGTATGAAAATAAATGTCACGGGCACGAGAATTGGGCTCCAGGTACGTACCTCAGTTTGCCTTGCCTCCGTAAAGTATACATATATGACCAAAAAATTAAGCAAAATCAGAACTTTAATCCGCATTTTGAAGCACTAACCATAACACTAATGATTTTCCAGTTAATCCATCCAATAATTATGGACGCGCAATTCTCGTCTCACTCTTTTAATTGAACTTTGTTTTTGCGTGAAATTTTTAATCAAACTTTTATTTAATCATGTTTCCTTTGATTGCAGATTTGATGAAATTTTTCTGTGATAGGTGGCAGACGGGCAGACGGATCACCTGATAGTAAGCGATTGCCGCCAATGGACAGCAATATTAGTGGAGTCACACTTAAAGGGGAGCTTCTTATTCCCCGTGGGCCACAAAGTAATAATAATACTGTCTCTGCGATATATCGGTCATGGCGGCCAATCTCAGCGATCAGCCATCATCATCATCATCATCATCAGCCCATCGCAGTCCACTGCTGGACGTAGGCCTCTCCAATTGTTCGCCACTGTGATCTATCCATGGCTTCTCGCATCCAGCTCTTGCCAGCCATCCTGCGCAGATCGTCCTCCCACCTAGCCAGAGGGCGCCCTACATTACGTTTGCCAAGACGCGGTCTCCACTCCAGAACTCGTTTACCCCATCGGTTGTCGGTTCTGCGGCTAATATGGCCACCCCACTGCCACTTAAGCTTGCTAATCCGGTGAGCAATGTCGATAACTTTGGTTCTCTGCCGGATCGGTTCAGAACGCGCCTTCAATACGGAGGGGTCATGGTTCGAATACGAGCATGTACCTCTGGATTTTTCAAATTTATGAGCGTATTTCTACCATTAGCTCGGCGGTGAGAGAAAAACATCATGAGGTTAACCTACACGTTTCGGATAGTTTGTGATTCGTGTAACCATGGTTCAGTTGGTCTGGTTCCCCTTTTAAGGCGACGGGTAGCCCTAACTAGCGACACCATTCAACCTCTCGGCAAACACTTATACTATTTATTAAATAACCAATTATAAGGAAAAATTGATTACCGCCAAAAGCGGCCACTTTTAGCGTAAATCAATTTTTCGGGCACAAAACTAAAAACAACGTATCACAAAAAAAAACAAATTCGCAATTAATGTTCTGAACGAACTCTCTTCTTCATCGTTTTCTTCATTGCTGAAGGTCGTGCCTCTCTTTCCATTCCTTCCTATCCTCAGCTTGTCTTAAGGCAATCGGCAAAGTGAGTCCGGTTACATCCATTATTTGGTCTGACCAACAAGGAGGTGAATGGCCTCGTAGTCTTTTACCATTGACCTTCCCCCACAACAGCCTACTTATCTAAGTATGCAGTATGCAGGTCCTCTGGAGTTGCAAACTTCCATAGGCTTGCGGTAATCGCTTACCTACCATCAGGCGAGCATCATATTCATAATTCATATTCATTCATAATTTTTATTGTGCATGAAATCAGATACATATTTATAGATCATGTCTCCGGGCGATATGGGCAAAGTACCCTAGTACTCTTTGGTAACAGATAGTCGACAGTCTGGTCTTGATCTTCAGTTCGTTCGAACTGAATGAACTACAATAAGTCCAGTAGATAAGCCAAGATGGTATGGCTGACTATTCGTACGTAGAAAAACAAGGACGAAATATTATAAATTATAATTTATACCAAGTACAAATAAAAACTAGAATATAATAGGAATATACTGGTTTCCCAGCGGGACTACCGTTGCAATATTTCCCTGAACACACACAGACGTGGTATCTTACGTATAACGAGATCCCTCGAGCGAACGGCGTCAACGAAGCATGAGGACTTACTATACAATAGTCTTTCTTATTCTTCAGGATCATTTCCAGTCTCTTGTATCTGTGTGAGGCATAATTGTGCCCTCTTCTATAATCTGTTTTATCCCACACGTGCCAAGCTTGGTACGGGAGCCATGATCTACATCCTCTCATAGTGTAAACCGAGCCGACGTCGAGGAACCTTTTAAAGCAACCACCAGTAAATTCGCCATAATACTGAGTGATCAGACCCTCAGAAAGTCTAAAGTCTGCCTCAGTAAACATAGTAACAGCAGTAGATTCGGTTTTATATTTTCTTTTCTTCGCTGCATAAGGCCATATATAGAAAGGAGGGACACTTTTAATTTTTTCATAACACCATGCGCGGAAATACCGTTTGAGGGTTCGCGCTCGGCCGTCGCCGGAATCGAAGACGTCGTGACACATAGGGCTTAAAGGAATCCCAGTGGTGTTCAGGCCGCACCAGTAGCACTTCGCCTTAAGTGTTCCCCAAAACGGCCATCCAGGAAGCCTCGCAGCCAAGTTTACAAAATGTTCGAAGAAAAATTTTCTTTTGGAACTATTTAAATTCGATGAGTTGAGATCTTTTAACTGTGGCCAATGAGTGCTGAAAGGAAGCCTAGTTGTCGAGGTGCTGTTGTCTCCATCACCGTCGTTCGTCAGCTCTCCAGGTATGCTCTCCTCGTTGTCGTCTTCTCTTTCATTCGTGTCACTCGCAAAGTCTACTCCTTCGTGGACGTCCAACACAGATTCCTCATTCATATTCCGTACGAGAGACGTTTTTCCTGTTCTCACCATCTCCTTCAGTTGTGGTAACTGCTCCATGAGAGACTTGTAGGTGTCCTCATCAAGATCCGCCAAGCCGAACACATCGTCAGGAGCAACATATTCGTTAGGGTTTCTCATCCTTGAAATTAAAGATGTGCCCACTAAATACATTGAAAGAAATAATACGTAAAAAATCCATTCGTACATTGTAATTACGTTGTATAAAACGATCTGTCATAAACTAAGAAAGAGTAGAAGATATACCTATCTGTCAATTGATATCAGTCTATGGATGGTCAATCCCAGAATGAGGCGTTTTCCAAAAAAAAAAAGTAGTTCCAAAACACTTACTAGATGGCGTGAAAGTCACAAAAATTTAACTGTCAAATCAATGAGTTAGTCGCGTTCTCGATTCCCTAATTTTCGGGAAATTTGTTTGTTAATTAAAGCCGAGATAATATAAAATAAATCAAAAGAGATGGTAGACTAAGAAGAGATACCTTAGACAATTTAACACTGTCTAAGGAAGATACTAAAGAGATCAAAAGAGCAGGCAAGCAGCTTCATGGGCCAGACTAATAATATCCTACTCAATGGAGTAGGCCACAGACTATTTAGAGAACATTAATAATAAGTGCAATCAGTCTCCGCAGGGCAGCTTGTGGCGAGCTGTTGGTGTGTGGCGACACCACGGACCTGAGACTCCCGGGGGAAACCACCATCTGTCCCCAACCTCTGGCTTGCCTTTGTTGGCCGGTCAGAGTGGAGCGCATGAGCTGTATACTCTAAACTTCTAAAGGGTGGACGTGCTCAATCTGCGTAATAGCGACGAACGGCTGAACGGATTACCGGGATCCAGAAATCGGTGCACACCTCTCTACACTCCTTAGCTGACCGCGCCGATTTTACCGCCTAATATGGTGGCAGAATTTGGATGGCGAGTCACCGTCTGCCATGATTATTAAGATGAGACATTTTATGTGGCAGGCGTTCCGTTGTCTCGTCAATATCCCGGCAACCAGTCCAGCAAGATCCTATCCATTGACCTGGCAGAGTTCCCTTCTTATTTGCAATAGTCCTTGCACCTGGCCAAAGACAGCACCCGTCTTTGGCTGTATCACTTCAATAGTGCAGAAAGAAACAGTATCCGCTAGGTGTACACATCCCAACTTAAATTATTATGTCTACGTGTTGGATCTGTATTCCCACGTACGCCTTCCAAAAAGAGGATTTATCGTTTACATCCCGAAAACCGAACCGAAATCAGCTTTTCCATTCAAGATGTATGGAACAGCTATTTTTTTTTCGCTTGCTTTGTTTACTAAATGGATATTATTCACGATACCTATTCTGAGATATTCGATATAAACGATGAAAAAATTACGGTTCGATCATATATGGGTTCCTATTCCAGTACAGTCATCAGGACAATAAAAAAACTCTGAATACGATCACAAAATATAATTCGATACTAAAACGTCTATGTACAATACATAAATCAAATGACTACAAAAATCGTAGGACAATGTTTAAACAATGCATGGTAAACCTTAGCGATAGACATTAATAGAATATTTTCATAAGAACATGTTTTATTTCCTTTTTATAGTGACACAGTATATTAACTCTCCTCAGCCTGATGGTAAGCAAGAGATGAGCCCAAGTTGCAATGGAGGCTGTCGTGTGAATTATCCGCTAGATGGCGTGCTTCTGAACTGAGGTCCAACTTCAACATAATTGGCTGATTTATTCGTTTTATTGACAATTTCACATATCACGTCTAAAAATACCCAATCACTTTGTAGATGGAACTCAATCCTATGGTACGCCATCTTGCGGATTTTTCGCACGCGATAGCCCCTATTACAACGAACGCGATGTCTAAGCATCACCTCTGTTGGCACTAGCATACTGGACATGTACTCGTACACTGAAACAAGTTTCTATTGGCCGATGTGTGCATCGTCGGGCATATCATTCTGGTCACACAATACAGGGTGTATCGGTAAACATTTACCTTTAACCACGTTTTTTACCAACCATTCTGAGCAAATTTGTTCTAGGACTTTTGGAAATTCAGTTCATACTAAAATGACAAAGTCACGTCACCAACTATGTACGAAATTAAAAAAAATGCGATTTTCCAAAGTCAGGCCACAAATGTTGTTAAGAATGGTTCGTACAACACGTTCGAGGTATATAAATTGTTATAATTAAATAATAATAAATAATTATTGTACGTATACTTTATATTTATTTATGCGTGGGACTGGTTGTTACAAGCAAATTATGCCGATAACAAAATAAGTAGCCAGTTCCTCGCATCGCCGCTAGATGTCACTAATGTAAAAACAGCATAGATGGGCTTGCGTGCCGCCATTTTTTCATTCACTACTACCGCAACCAACCGTAATCTAATAAATTATCTTGTAAATTCAAACAGATCTCCCCCTGACTCCGCTTTACCGATACACTCTGCATAGCTCTTTTTTGGTGGTGGCAAAATCGGAATGTACATTATCTTTATTAATATCTGTCAAGAAGACCTTATTTTGAAATGATTTTACCACGCGCACCGAACATGGCGCTCACGCGACAACCAATAAGAAATTGTACATTTTTGGCGCGCGTAAATGGAGCGTTGTGATTGGTTAAGATTTTTCCTTGACCGTCTCATTTTCAAAATTCTGCGCAGTTACATTGGTGTAACTTATAAAACTGATACAACTGTATGTTTGAAATAAAACTGTGCCTATGAATCGTAGTTTGACAGTTATAACCTGGTTTGTTTTAAGTCCCTACTGTATTTTTCTATACAATCAGTCATCAGTTCTTATGAAAAGATCTATTCTATCTTTTGCAATAAATTACAAAAAAAACTTAGCGATATAACGCTTTCAATAATTCGAAGGCACCAAAAAAAATTGTCTAACAAAAATATTCATCTACAAATCAAATACTGAGTGCAATTATTACAAACACAATATATTTTACATTTTCACAATAATTATTGATAATTATATATCGCAGTTATATCGAACATTAGCTATATAATTTGGAAACTAGTTGATATCCAATTCATATGGCATAATATAAAGTAATAAAAATAAATAGACATTATTACAGCATTTTAGCTCTTATAAAAAAGTTACATAATAACATATATTTTTTTCAATGTGGATTGTGCAGACCGAAAGCTAAGCTAACATAATTTAGCGTATTTTTTCATATTACGGATATAGTGTGTAATACTAATAAATATGTCAGCAAAGGAAGACTTTATAATGTACCTTACGATATTATAATCTTATCGTGATCCGTACCATACTGTTTCAAACAACTCATTATTTCTCAATGTAAATGTAAAACGGAACCACAACTCGCATGCTGATTGGTTTAGTGCTCTGAGCTCTATGGTCACGGAACGCCAGCAAAACCGACCAATCAGGGACAAGCATTTTGATAGTTGATTTAACGAGTGACAGGTAGCAAACCGCCGTGTGGTCCCGGCAGAGTAGAATAGGCCACCCTCACTCTTACCGAGGTGTCGTAAAAGGCGACTAAGGTAAAGCTGCTAGCATGATCATCAGCACTCAGAGAAGGAAAACTCTGCATTTATATCAAAACCCTCGCCAACCCGTCTGCCAAGCGTGGTGAGTATGGCAATTAACCCTCATGTGATTGCGGGAGGCCCGTGCCCCAGCAGTGGGGACTTAAATGGGCTGACGATGAGGTAGCAAACAAACAGTTTCAGTTTCAATCTTTAAGGTGACGGGTAGGGCACACTAGCGACGCCAATCCATTTTCAATTTTTATCTTCTAAACCGGATATATTTTTAACAATATCGGGGTTACAACCTCTCGGCAAACACTTGTAATATTTATTAAATAACCATGCACAAATATTGGGTTCAACGCGTACGCGAAAAATTGATTCACGCCGCCAAAAGCGGCCGCTTCTGGCGGCATTTTTTCAAATTTCGAGTACAAAAACGGGCTCAACATTTGTGCACGGTTATTTAATAAATAGCATAAGTGTTTGCCGAGAAGTTGTAACCCCGAAATTGTTTGAAATAGATTCGGTTTAGTAGCTAACAATTAAAAACGAATGGTGTCGATAGTTAAGGCTACCCGTCGCCTTAAATGTGATTCGTTATGTTCAGATCACAAATTGGATAATTTACAATTTCGCAAATTATTCTAAGATAGCATACAAGATTAGCTTTCGTTCTGCAACCTGTTTTTATTACGGCCAGATATAGACTGCATCGGTAAACATTTAACAATCACTTCTACCTGCCATGTTCAACAACGTTTGTTCTACGACTAATGGAAATTCGAGGAAAAATACACAAAACTCGTGGCCCCTGCCTCACCTTGTTTCGGAACATTAGTTCCACTTTATACCAACAGATGGCGCTAGGTGTCTATTACATCGCGCAAGCTGTTTCGTGTGTAAGTTTAACTATAATGCTTGTTGATGTCTATATGATTTATCTCTTTATAAATGGTATAATGAACTTTTCATACAAAAATGAGTAAAGACTGCATGAAAAGTTGTTTTTTAACACCAATATCTAGAAGTCATAGAACAAAATTATTGCTCAGACTAGTAGGTAGAACATGTAGTTATATAGGGATGTAAATGTTCACCGATATCGTATAATCGTATGTATTTTCATTGGTTGATCCATTGGATATCACACAAGTCTCCACATTGGTTTCGGCACAAATTAAGAATCCTACGTAATGGCAAAGTCTGTTCCTACTGATAAATACTCTTTGACATAGCTGAGACCAATGTGCAATGCATAATATTTAGATAGCAATAAGCTTGTAACCCAACTAAAATTTGGTTAGTTTTTATAGTAAAATGTTTAATACTAAACTTTTTATCTTACATAGTAAATAGTTATACATATAGTAAATATCACTAAGTGTTAATCACTTGCTATGTGGATTTTATGTATTTTATTTCACCTTATTATTGGAATCTCTACGTCGTCCGAAAATAAACGGAAAAACATAAATGCACACTCATAATCATTGGAATAAACCTACATCTCTTTGAGCACCAGTATTGTTCAAAAAAGCCCAATTTTTTCGTATAAAAAAATTTTGCTACAAAAAATTTAAATGCGTAAAATAAATTTTACGCTACATTAAAATGCAAGTGGCACGTACAAAAGTGTGTAAATTGTAAAAAAGTGGTGTTTTATTTCGTGTACCTACGCCGAGATCAATCTTTCCCCTGTTTGCTAAATTGATATTTGGTTTTAGGTGTTCATACATAGATTTAAATTTGGTTGAAGAAAAACAGACTTGTAAAGGTTGATGTTGGCGCCTGTACAATTTTTTTTCGCTAATTTGTACGTTATAAAAAATCGTAGGCCGCAATTTTGCCCCGGTTACAGTATGGAATGGTCTATCAGTCCAACCTTCTCTTATAAACTAAAAAGTCGTGATTTTCCAACATTACTGTCATTTGATAAAACATTTTTAATCTGTACTGCTACTGACATGTACTTTTAAAACAATTGTGTGATACATTTTGTATGTAGATGCGATTTTCGACTCTGTTGCCAAGCGATAAGGGTGAGGATTACTAAGTATAGTAAGCATATCAGTATTGATCTTAACAGAGAGAAAATACCTACATAGTTAATGAGCAAATCATTATACGGATCGAGTTAAACTAAAGCTCAATTGGTACAACCTGTGCGGATAAAGAATGGGATCAGAAATGGCGGCGCATCTATTCACTTCTCGCTCGCACACCCACGAGTGCGAGTATAGACGCAAATAGTGTGCAAGCGAGAAGTGAATGATCCCATTCTTTATCCGCACAGGTTGTACATACCCTATATTCTATTTAGTTTTCAAAATTAATGCCCATAATTAGAAAAAAAAATTGACTGGTCAGACGGCAGTCGCTTCATTGTAATCACCAAGATTTCACAAACCCTGAATCATGGTCCAAGCGTACCCCAGGCTCCAGAATGAACTGTGATTTACACGCTTAAATGAAGAATTAGAAAAAAAACTAAAATAAGCTATTTTTCGCAGATTAGCAAAAACGGAAAATCAGTTGAAACTCTAAGGTATTTTGAAACAGTAGTACCAAGCTAAATGGGTATTTACACATTTGATCAGTAAACTCTAAAAATCACACATTTTGTTGACTATGGTAAAACTGAATTAAGACTGGCAAGATGTTACTGATATGCAAAGCTTTACCTTAATAAATGAGAGTAATCTAAAAGCATTCTTAACTCCTAGTTTGGCCTATCATGATGAACTAATGTGGACACCCTATTTATAAAACTTTACACAAGATTAATTGTTTCGGGGGAAAATCAAGAATACGGTAACAATGTTTATAAACTATTTAGATAAGACCACATAGGTGGCAGACGAGATAAAAACTTACAGGAAGCCACGTGTTTTTTTAATGATGCTTCACATATGCTTATACATTTCGATAGTAAGAATACGCAAATAGATTTAAAAAAATCAGAGGCACGTTCTCGAATTCAAACCTGCGACCTCTCGTTTAGAAGGCTATTATTATCTACTGAGCTTACCATCAGCCTGATCTATCAACGCCATCGAAACATTATTTTTAAAGTGAAGACGTCTGAGTTACTAAAAATGTTAACAACCCTAAGGGGGTGAATAGGGGTTTAAAAGGACATCCTCTTTTTTGTTCAAAGTCCACAGACAATCTTGTTTTTTTTTAACTTGAAACTTATTCGTTATGGAAGACATTTATTATCTGTTTAGGGGTGTCCCGACATATATTTAAAAGTGAATATACATATTGAACACTCGGCAACAGGGGTGAAAATTGCCTAAAATACATAAGTTAATATATTACTTTATGTTATACCTTATCCTCTATCGTCCGCTGACGCAATGTCAATAAATACCGAGTAATACTAGTTATTTTACTTGTCGCTACATGAATATTACACATATATTTTTAACATCACTTTTCACTATTGAGTTTTGGCTGAAACGAACTTAAAATTAAGTTTCACTATTCTAAGTCGATGGCAGTTTTTACAAAATCCTTATCTCGTCTCCAATGGAAATATATTACACTATACTCTTTTCGCTTTAGCATGATATGGGTGACAGATGTCAAAATCTATACATTTTTCACGTGGTCTCTTTCTAACGTGTGACTCACGTATAACTCTGTCCTGCTGACACCGATATCATGATTAAGCGAAAGGAGTATAAACAGATACAGAATATTTTCTGTATGTAGTGCTTCATGTACAGGGTAGTAGCTTAATGCTATAGAAAATGTATATTTCAAGTCATTTTAATTACTTATGGCATTTTTACCAATAAGGGTTTTTACAAATTGAAAATCCGATAAATGGGTTTATGTAGGTAGGCATGAAGTCTAACTATAACGGCATTGGTCGTTTAGTATATAATTATGTCATTATTTTTGACATGACACGTCAAAATCAACCAATCCACTTGAAGTTAGACTGAATGCTTACATAACGCCATCTATAGGATTTTTAATTTAAAATAGAAATAATAAACCAATGATTCTTTTTTATTATAAAAAAATGAATAAAAATACGCACAGTATAGAGTATTTTACAAAAAAAAAACTCAATAGTGAAAACCGTTCATAACCTTAAAAACTACGTACATAATACGTATCCGAATAAATATTTTTAAGTATAAAATTAAAAAAAACAGAACTTGCTTTATGCTTCGATTGGTGCGCTAAGTCTAGTTTTTTAATTTCAATTTCGATTCTGTCCGAGCACAATCGATTGATTCACTGGATTGTCTCGATTTTGACATCTACGGCGTTATTTTAGAAAAACTCCGTCGAGTCGTGAGTAGAACCGACACCGAAACGGCGATAAACCGATTAATGTTGACAACTCTCGATATGGTAGTTTTTGTTATAAAAGAACAGCGTGGGCATCAGACAGGAGAAACTAGAAATATTAATAACATTCTCGTTTTTAACAAAATCTTAACTGGATGTATTTACACTCGGAAAGGTTTCTTATGTACATGGACAGCCACAAGTTAGGTTAATACAATTAGACTTTATCAACAAACCCCACAAAGGTGAGATTCGTATAATTAAATTTGAATGATTGTTGTTACACAATGTATGTGGCTGTCTGTATAAAGTGACAATCGTACATGCTTCAGTTCGATAACATATTTAAAAGGCTAGCAACACTACTTTTGTTATACTAACGAAGTGGTAACGGCCAAATTTAGCACAAAAATTTAGATTAAGTTATAATTTTTCGGGTGAATAACAATTTAAAAGCTAGCAACACGGACCACAAAAACTACCAAAACGAGTGTTGCCATATTGGAAGTCGTTGTTACATGCCGGTAGACGGCAAACTTATTTTATATACGTAGTACGTTGCTTTCATCACATTTGACCTTCCTAGACCGGTGAACAAATATCTTGTATCACTAAGATGTTTTAGAATTTGCCACACACTGATGTAAAGTATTTTTTATTCATAACCACCCTTAACGACGAGTCACGTCAAAATGATTCGTCATAATATATCATGTAACACGAATTATACATCCATTCTGTAGACAATTTTTCACGATATTGTTTACGTAAACCATCTCTTTCTTTTGTTTGTTTATGGAAAGGGTTGATTGCTAATTTTATAAAATCTATTTTCACGATTGAAAGTTATTTTATAAATATAATAAAAGAGCAATGTGAACCTATTACCTATGTAAATAAAGGCCATTTTAGGAATGTTTGACGAAAAACTATCATTAGGCGCTTAATAATAATTTAGGTAAATTAAGTAAGCAAGTGAACATTTTTAAGGCAAATTAATATTCAAAACATTTTTAGAACCTGTGATATACTTTAATTAGTATAGTGACAGCTATCAGTGCTCTTCGAAAATAACCTTTACATAAATGTAAATAAAATGTTCAATCTTGAAGCGAACCATAGACAAATCTTACTTAATGACTTTGGCAGCTGTCATTATACTCTAATGAAAAACGTTGCAATGCACATTATTTACTTTATATTTGGTCACATATATAAAAAAAGATTATAGAAAAATCTGTGCTTATGTATAGGATAAATATAGAAATACATTATATCGAGATTAATAAAAATGTAAAAAGATAGCAAATACATATAAAACATTTAAGCAGTCGTGGTTTAATAAATGTTAGGAATGGTTTTAAATTAACATAAATCTTATTTTTTATCAAATTCCTTAATTGATTCAGTCACAAATGAGAATCTTATCAGTGTCCTAATATAAGTATCAAAATGGGGATATATTTTCTACTGTCAAAACGTAAATTCGTATTTTTCTTTTCCATTTTGTTTGCATGGTGCTGTGAATGTATGGTTTGCTTTTCTGTCTTGATTTCATCATAGATTTTCATGGTCGTATCCAGCCTAAGGGGCGAGGCCAATATTATTTTAGGCCAGATTGAACGCTGTTTTGGGCTTTAGGCTTTTTTATTTTCAGTGGGGGAGCTTTCATCCCCTAATCCTGCCTAGGTACGCTTATGCAAACTTTGAACGATAATCTCCCATACACTCAAACGCTTTCTAGTTTAAGAGCAATTCAATATTGCTATATTTTCTTTTTGAATATTACATACATAATATAATAAAATTAATACATATCAGTGTATTCCTATGAAGAGGTGGCGATGGAGTAGTGATACAAATACTCGTTCCCGGTGAGGGCAGGCGGTGGACTAGCTTGTCACTCGGCGATGCTCGCGCTCTCTTATCTGCGCGCGAATTCCGCCTTCATTGCTGCAAAGATAAAGTAAAACATTATACGTAGGTAAATTACGGGCGGGTGGGAACAACCGTTTAAGTTCCTTTTGCGCAGAAAGTAGAAGTCAGATATCAATACTAATTGACAACATTAAGTTGGTATAATTTCTTCATTTTGATTATTAAAATATAAAATAGAGTTACATTCAATACATGTTTTTTAAAATTTTGATAATTTCAATTTTTAATGTGAAAAATAATATTCAAATATTCTTATTCGCCGTGTGGTCCCCGGCAGAGTAGAATAGGCCACCCTCACTCTTACCGAGGTGTCGTAAAAGGCGACTAAGGTAAAGCTGCTGGCATGATCATCGGCACCCAGAGAAGGAAAACTCTGCATTTATATCAAAACCCTCGCCAACCCGTCTGCCAAGCGTGGTGAGTATGGCAATTGCCCCTCATGTGATTGAGGGAGGCCCGTGCCCCAGCAGTGGGGACTTAAATGGGCTGATGATGATGATGATTATGATGATTCTTACTCTAAAATGACGCAAGTACCATTACAGAACAAAGTTGTAATTTCTTTGATTCTTGTTTGCCAAAAAAAAACAATATCCAGCTCCAGTCAGTCAACTGTCAATCAAATACAAACGCGCCACCTGTAAAGTCCCGCGGCAAAACATGGAACTAAAATTTTAGATTCTTTATAGATATACGCATAAAGCTCAAATTTGAATGCTGATAGCGACGTAAGCGCGGTTTTTCATTAGGCTTCATTTTTGTTATCTGCCATCTGTTATTACTTTTCTGACGTAGGTACTAACGTTCTGGGCTTTAGGGTTTTTTATGTATTTCCCACTGACCGTCTAGTATCTCCTTTTTGATCTGGTTGAGCTGCTGCCGCATCTCCCTCATCATCTCCTGCTTGAAGGCGTCCCACTCCTGCGCCGATACGCAGCCGCCTTCGTTCCCACCGTTCACCTGCTGCAACACAACAAATATGTATATGAAATAACGAGATAAATGTAAGACGATATCTGTTCGCGCCACCTTCAACCAATCACACGGCTCCCAGATGACGTGATCTACGGCGACCAATCACAGCCATCTTTCAAGTATCGGTTCCCTCGCTGCCCCCTCTGCCCCGAGCTACTTATTTCTCCTTGCCAAAATCTCGCCGCACGTGCCTACCTTTTTTTCCCTATTTTCTGTGTATTTATTTGAATAACTTAATTAGTGTAACAATACAAAGTTGAAATCAGTCTAATATTTTATTTAAATCTAATCCCATCACAAACAATATCTATCGTCCGATACCGACATCTATACTTCATTAAATTGAAAATTTAAACAACCCCCGACAAAAACAAATAGGTTATTCGTCATTTTCTGACGGCGGCCATCTTGGATTTGAAATTTGTCACAATAAATATATTCTGCTACTCAAGCCCATTTATAATATGGATACCCAAATTGTGGGAGTTGTGTTAAAACATACAATCCAGATTTTTGTGACGGCGGCCATATTGGATCGATTTTTATCCAACATAGCTAAGAACACTCCCCCCTTATTCATACACACACGTCAAACTTATAACACCCCGTCGTTTTTGAGTCGGGGGTCAAAAATATAGCTTGATTAAATTAAAATTACAGCTGTCCGATCACGATCATTTGGCATTTAGCAAAAGTGGGAAGTGGGTCTGCCAAGCGTGGTGAGTATGGCAATTGCCCCTCGTGTGATTGAGGGAGGCCCGTGCCCCAGCAGTGGGGACTTAAATGGGCTGATGATGATGATGATGATTCTTATTCTAAAATGACGCAAGTACCATTACAGAACGAACAGTTGTAATTTCTTTGATTCTTGTTTGTTGTGTGTGTATTAATGTAGCCAGACTTTCCTCCAAATATTTCTACTTACATAAAGGCCCGAACATTTTTATAAGTCCTTCATGAATTAAAGAAAGTCAAAATATGTACCTATAATAAATAACTGTATGCCCAGCAGTGGGCGACTATTGGCTGAAATGATGATGATGATGGTATAATAATTCACAAAGTCCTTTTTCATAAGGTTCGATCAACAAATATGCTGAAAATTCATCTGATCCATACATCAATGCAGAGGGGATTTTCTCTTTTATATGGAACAAATTATATAAAACAACCGTCTTTACAACTCGTGCGGATAAAGAATGGGATCAGAAATGGCGGCGCATCTATTCACTTCTCGCTCGCACACTATTTGCGTCTTTACTCGCACCACACGAGTGCTAGTATAGACGCAAATAGTGTGCGAGCGAGAAGTGAATAGATGCGCCGCCATTTCTGATCCCATTCTTTATCCGCACGGGTTGTACTATCATTATTTCGTAATAAATAAAATAGGTTTCTCAAATGCATCCTAATAATTACCAACTTAATATATTTTTACATTACTGGTAACTTTATTGCGGCATTGTCGCCTCCCTGTCAACGTCACGGAAGTGCCTTCTGATCTTGGTCGATCATTTAACCAAATTATATTGCATAGACTTTTATTACTACAGCCCTAAAGATCATTTTTATGTTACACCAATGGCTTTCATTCTAATCAATTAAATGAAAATGAAAATATATTTATCGCCAATATAACATTTCACAGAATAAACTGACCCCCACACTAGGCAATGCCTGTCCTGTGGAGGTTGATTTTACGATTTCCAGAAAGAAAATGTGTTCGGCTAACAATAAAACTTAAAATGTATAAATTTAAATTTGGAGAATATAATAATCCTCCAACCGATTACGGCTACGGCGGTCAATCTCAACGATCAGCTACGTACGCAGGATATATTATAGTGCTCAAGTGTGTGCGCAAACACAAGTGCACTCTCTATTCCCTTACCCTCATATTCCGATGGGACACTACTGTGACATGACCAGAGAGGGATTGGGCGCAGGACCAACGGCTTAACGTGCTTTCCGAGGCACGGGGGTACAAGACCGCCAATTTCCAGACTCCGGGCTGCCACTAAGAATTTCTCACTGAAAACTTAGGTACAAATTTTTGGCCCGACCCGGGGATCGAACCCGGGACCTCTTGCGCAGCCGTCGCTTTAAAGTGCGACCCACTAACCACTGCGCCACCGAGGCATCAAATTGAAGAATATATTGTGATTGTGTGTGTGTGTGTGTGTGTGTGTGTGTGTGTGTGTGTGGGTGGGTGTGTGAGGATGTGTGTGTATGTGTGCGTGCGTGCGTTGGAAAGTATTTTATCTTTTTTACCCTGATAAAACCTTTGGATTCATCATAAGTCCAATTCAGAAGGGTCCGTGTTAAGAGTGCCTTTGCCTCATGCACCGTACAGAGTTTAAAATCACATGATTTTACCATTTTATTATAGATAATAAGTTTTCTTTTTTTATCGTAAGTAATTATTTTATCCTTCTTAGTTAATTCGATTTCACTAGTTCTTATAAGACTGCTCAACACGCTGAGGCAGCTGGTGATGATGGTGGTGACTAACCTTGAGTATGGTCTCCTCGCTGGCGGAGCCGAAGCGCTTGCGCACGGAGCGCGGCGACGCGGGCGCGGCCGCCGCCGGCGACTCTGCGTGCGCTGCAATACAACACTTAAACCTACACACCACGTCGACCGCATCTCATGTACGGTATAGCTCGATACACGAAAGATGACCACAAATGACGACCGTCTACGCATGTACAGTTTTACCAATACGGTATATGACTATTTTTATTTTATTTTTGCAATCATAAGATCTCTCAATGATAGAAACATCGTTGAAAGAATCACTTGATTCTCATTTAAACTACCTGAGATATCACAACTTTAAAATCACATTATTTTGGGCAAACCCAAAACGCTCCATACAAATGGCTACTAAGATGTGACGTCACACTTAAGTATTTAGTATGCATTTCATTTGAATTTTGTGTGGTAGCTATATCAAATGTTTCGTTTATGTCAATGGTTCTATTATAATAATTGGTGCAAATTGTATGGGTTATTCAATGGTATAATTATTTTTTAATAATTTCATACTTTTAAAATGGACTTGCCCATGAATCTTTGAATGACCATAAAACCGGCAAGACGTTATATTTTTAATTGAGAATTTTAGCCATTGGCGCATATTGACCTATATTTTGATAAAATATTTATATTTTGTAAAATCTTGAGCTTAGTCATATACCCTATTTTATAAGTTACACCAATGTACCTGCGCAGAAATCTTATTTTCGAAAACTGGGGCTAAATCTTAACCAATCACGACGCTCCATTTACGCGCGCCAAAATTTACAGTTTCTTATTGGTTGATGTCAGCGCCATGTTCGGTGCGAGTGCGGTTAAGAGGGGGATAGCATTTCTCTCTGGATTTATTATATTTAATCTTAAAAGTCTGTATTTTAACTGCTTTCGCAATCGTAATCAATTGGATTTAGCTTCCTCTTTTGAGTAAGCGAATTTTGCCTATGTAACTTATAAACGTGGTACAGCTGTAATCTGATGAACAAATGGCTCATTCTCAATTTGACTCATTATAAGGGCTTAGACCTCAGAACAATAACTAAAGCCAGTTATTGTTCTGAGGCTTAGACTAAACACATTCAATATTTAATTGAAAATACTTTTTATCTCCTCATAATATTTACCGGTTTACCTAATAATATTTATTTTATGATTATTACCTTTATTTTATTTTGTGTAACAATTGAACTGTATGGCTGGGGTATGATGATGACACAACATTGTATGAAAGTTTGGCGATTAAAAAGAGTAACTGGCGAGTTTCTTGCCGGATCTTCTCGACCAGAAACAACTTTCCCAGCCGGTGGTAGAATCGCATTTTGTTTATTTATTTCTTTAGTATATTTTATGTATCAACATATATATGTATTAACATGTAAATTATACATAAGTACTTATAAATAGTTTTAAGTCATTCAAATGTATGACGATATGTAAGTGCTGTGTACAAGCCTATGCAAATAAAGAATCATTTGACTTTGACTTCATGAGATTACATGCGTAGACGCTGGCCATTTGTGGTCATCTTTCGTGAACCGATCTGTACAGATAATAAAAAGGTTCGTCACCTTAAGGCGACGCGACGGGTGGCCCTAATTAACACCGCCAATCGATTTAAATTGATAGCAACTAAACCGGATATCTTTTTAACAATTTCGAAGTTCGAAGCTCTCGGAAAGAATATTTACTATTTATTTAATACTTTTAATTAACTTTTTGATCTGTTTTTGCACTCGTAATTTGCATTAACACCATAAGGGATAAGGGAATAGAGAGTGCACTTGTGTTTGCGTACACACTTGAGCACTATAATATTATTCTGCGTACGTGGGTGATCGATAAGATTGGCCCGTAGCCATAATCGGATAAAGGATAATTATAAAAAAAATATTAGTCATAATCAAAACGTCTTTTTTGATTTCTTCATAGATTTTCATGGTCGTACCCAACTTCTGTCCTAAAGGGTGAGACAAATAGGTTTTAGGCTATAAGTGGCCGTTTTTGGCAGTAATTCACATTTCGAGTAGGAAGCAGACCAAACAGTTAATTATAAGTATTGAATAAATAGTATAAGTTCTTTTCGAGATGCATGAACTTCGAAATTGTTAAAAGATATCCGGTTTAGATGCTAACAATTGAAATGGCGTCGCTAGTGTGTTCTACCCGTCACCTTAAGGTAAATTTTCGCTTGCACGGCAAGAATCACTTATACCAACATACCGTTTTAAAAAAAGATTGGCCAACTTTCTTTAAATTGTCTTTACATCAAAAGGAATACATGTTGCTACAAGCAAATCTAAACTTTCTGATCTAACAGTTAAGCAAATTTTCTGTGCAACAGGTATTACTTTGACAAATTCACGAAAGGTAACAAGTGCTCATAGCATATCAAACGAATCAATTTGAAAACTGACGAACCTTTTCGTTTGCTGCACACACTATCCTTAATATATAGAATGATTAGCTTTTTTTTTAGATTTTCGCGTTGCATTGTAACTATAATGTATCAATACGGGGATTAACACAAGATATTTTTAGCGGACACAGCAGCGGAGCAGTCCGCTCGTGACCACGGCTGCTGTAACGTAGCCGAAACGTCGAGCAAATTATGTGAGTACACAATGTTGTTTCACATAATAAATATCGTGTTAATCCCCGTATTGATACATTATAGTGATTAGCTTTTCATTTGATTTTCCATCGGAAAATTTCTAAAGTATTAAATGTATAACCGACTTTCTTCGTTTTTGAGGGAATTAATAACAATAATAATAATGTCCTCCAAACCAATATTTCGGTCATGGCAGCCAATCTTAGCGATCAGTTATCGACGCAGGACATATTATAGTGCACAAGTATTTGCGCAGACACAAGTGCACTCTCTATTCCTGTACCCTCTTATTTCGATAGGACCAACGGCTTAACGTGCTTTCCGAGTCACGGGGGAAAGGACGCCAACTTCGAGACTCCGGGCAAACAATGAGAATTTCTTAACAGAAAAACTCAGGTACAAATTTTGGCCCGACCCGGGGATCGAACCCGGGACCCCAGGCGCAACCGTCGCTTTAAAGTCGCGACCCACTAACCATTGCGCCACCGAGGCAGACAAAACGTTGAGGGAATTATACAGATGTTAACAAACATTTTCCACCCGGGCTACGTTCATTAGGAAAAATTGAATGTTTGACATTAAGTTGAGAATCGAATGAAGAAATTTGAAAGTTTTGTACATTTTGATGTATGGCTGTACGTATTAATGTGTGGCTGTCCATACTTTTCGATAACTACTGCTAACCGAAATACTTAAGATATAATGGACAACATTTCAAAATTGCTAAGCTCTGAAACAAAAAATACCAATTCTTTATTTACTTTTCCGCTGCTCGAATATATATTTATTCATTTTTTATATTGCTTATTTACTGAGAAAAAAATTAAAAACTAAAAAACGTAAGATGACGTCATCAGACGGCAGAATGTAAAATATTTCTTTGCTTAGCACATTATAGTTTTAAATTTACGAAATGCCAAACCCATGACATGCAACTGTCAAAAAAAAAGAAAAATGGTCAACGTTGAATGAATGAATGACGTTGACAATGTTGACACTACTATTATTTACCTTTGACAGTAGTACCTTTTTTTTATTAAAACAATGATAAGCAAAGGAATATCGCTGTATTCAGCCGTCCGATGACGTCATTTGGCGCTTACGTCTATTTAGAATATAAAGAATTTCAATAATTATTTTATGCATGAAAATGGACAAATTTTGAAAAAAGAAAAAATATGTGTCTGTTCATTTTATGTCTATTTTCATATAAAAAAACAATATGGACATGTTAAAAATATGAAATGTTGTCTATTGTAATACCTAAAGCTACGTCAACAAAAAAATTAATAACATTGATCGAAAATGAACAACAAAAGCAGCAAAATTAGTTTTAAAATTAAGTTCCGAGTTTTGCCGCGGGAATTCTTTAAGGTAATTTTTAGCTACTAAACCGGATCTATTTTAAACAATTTCGGGATTACAATCTCTCGGCAAACACTTATACTATTTATTAAATAACCATGCACAAATGTTGTGTCCGTTATTGTACGCGAAAAATTCACTCCAAAAGCGGCCACTTTTGGCGGTAATCCAAAATTCAAGTGCAATAACAGATCAAACAGTTAACTATAAATATTAAATAAATAGTATAGGTGTTTGCTGAGAGATTGTAACCCCGAAATTGTTTAAAATAGATCCTGTTTAATAGCTAATAATTAAAATCGATTGGCGTCGCTAAGGGCACACAGCGCAGTGCTGCTTCACGTCGGTTTTCTGTGAGGCCGTGGTATTGGGGGCGGGCCTATTCATGCTGGAGCGTGGCTTTCCCACGGTAATTTTTGCTTGCGGCCTGCGAAATCATGTCTAAAACGTGTTTGTGGCCGGTATATAAGAAATGTTGAGTACCAATGATCTAGCGGATATTTCACACGGGATAGCCCCCCTTTCATCGTGGGACAAGCTCAGTGGCGTAGCGTAGTGGGGGCGGCTGCGGCGGCCCGCCCCGGGCGGCACATTTTAGGGGGCGGCAAAATTTCACAATAAATAATAAAAATATTTGAACCATTTCATATTTTTAACGCAACTACAAAGGACCGATTGAAAAGAGCAAGGAATTTTTCATTACTTATTCTGTAACAGATTCGGGGAATCCCCTTTCTTTGAATGATATTTTGTTGCGACTGCGAATTTTTTATTAAAAATTTATTTGCGTTTTATATTCAATTCTCTAATTATTTTATTTTGTCAATCTGACGATCGGCAGCTGTACCTAATCTGCGGTGATGGGTATTGTACAGTCGAGCTCACATCAAGCTATACACTCGGAGTTCAAGTTTCGATCTTATGCGTTTAACAAACGCATAAGATCGAAACTTGAACTCCGAGTATAGAATGGTGCAAAGTCCAGTGTATAGGTTGACGCGTTCATGAGTGTACCTGTTATAAAAATGTATCAATGTATAATAAAGATGATTGTAAAACTTAGATAAACTTTTTTATTGAAATGTATGTTATGTAATGTATAGTATACATTAAATTGAAATATCTAAATAATAGGGCGGCAAAATTGTCTTCCGCCCCGGGCGGCCGACACCCACGCTACGCCGCTGGACAAGCTTGCAACTGAACAGAAGAAGCGACTCACGGGTGGTGCCGTTACATGCGGCGGGCAGGCGGTGCGGGAGCGTCGCGGAGCGCTCCCAGGTCTTCATCGGCGTTGAGTTCACGCTGTTGTCCGCTGACGACTCCTGCAACAAAACCGACCAAACAGGAGGATAACTAAATAAATAAATAAATATTTCACAGCATCACATACATTGATCTGACTCCGAGATAGGTAGCTCAAGTACCTGTGTTACGGATATCAGAATCAACAGTGGGATTACAAATATATACATAAAATACTTTTCTTTTGTAAATACATACTTATAATACATAGCAAACACCCAGACCAATACAAACAAACATGTTCATGCACACAAATGTTTGTACTGTGCGGGGATCGAACCCGCAACCCTTGTGTCAGAGGCAGCGTTCACTACCACTGTTCCAATCGGGTCGTCTAATAACTAACTCAGGGAAGCTTTCAAAAGAGCAACCTGTGCCTAAAAGAAATAGTCCTGTTTCATCAACAAGCATTTTGCTAAATTTTATATAAAAAAAATTTTTTCCTTTTTTTAGCTTCAACACAAATAATCGCCTCCCTCTTCGCGTACCAGGGCAACGCATTGAACAAGAAGTCCACCTTTAAGGATCATGAGCCTTCTCCGAATAGATCTCAATACTTAGAAGGGCTTTGTCGTCTTCGTAACTTGTCCATAGCCAAAAATTTGCCATCTGCATTTGTCATAGGGTACTTTATTTTTTTTACAATTAAAATAGGCAATTTATATATTTTTAAATTATTGTGACAGTTCACTAATATGTTGATTAAACTCTTTTACAGAATGAACCTGCAAAAAGTAGTATGAATACTGGGTCAAAAGTTAAGAAGTATGTGTCCACCAACCCACGTGTTAAGGCTGAAATAATGATGATTCTAGTCAATAGTTTAGTCTTGTCGAGATGCGCGCGGTTTCATGCATCATAATACATGTGACGTCATCGCTTTGTATTCTTTGTACCTCGTGCATCATACAGTACTTCACCAAAACGCTAACTAAATGTAAGACGTAACATAGAATAGAATTAGAGGGCGGTATCCTAAGTCCTATGGTTACTGGTCAAGTACTGTATGGCCATCTTGTGCATCAGACAGTACTTGACCAAAAGTAACTATGACGTCATCGCTTTGTATTTTCAATGCGTGGCGTCAATCGCAAACGTACTTAGTTGAAAATGTTTGTCCAGTCTTAGCTGAAATGTTTTTCAATTTATGGAAAACATTGAAAAACATTTCATTTGGCGAATCGCAAAATCTTTGTAGATCCCTATGTCTAACGGTGGGATTGGGCGTCTATTGGTTGAAATGATGATTCTCCTCACCTCGGCCTTGTCGGCTTGCGCGCCATCTCGTGCACCATGCAGTACTTGACCAAAAACACTAATTAAATGTTACGTCTTCGCTTTTTATTTTCAATGCGTGGCGTCAATAGTAAACGAAGCTAAAAATGTTTGTCCAACCTCAGTTCTGTGGAACGGTTTGGCTTGGAGTATTTCCCGACGGCTACGACTTCAAGAGAAGAGCATACTCTTTTTTTTAAAAACGCCGGCAACAAATTAGCGATCCCTCTGATTTCGCGGATGTTCATGAGCGGCATTGATTACTTTCCATCAGGTGACTCGCTTGCTCGTTAAATAAAAAAAAAACGTGATGATGTGTCTCCTCACCTCGGCCTTGTCGAGGTGCGCTGGGCTGCGCGCTATCTTGTGCATCATACTAAATGTGACGTCATCGCTTTGTATTCTTTATGCGTCAATCGCAAAAGCTGTTCAAAATGTTTGTCCAGTCTTAGCTGAAATGCTCCGTCTCCTCACCGTCGTGCATCATACAGTACTTGACCGAAAGTAGTAACTAAATTATGACGTCATCATTTTGTATTTTCAATGCGTGGCATCAATCGCTTTAAAAGGCTTCCAACACATTAGCGATCTCTCTGATTTCGCGGATGTTCATGAGCGGCATTGATTACTTTCCATCAGATGACTCGCTTGCTCGTTGGTCCGCCTCTAATATAAAAAAAAAACGTGATGATGTGTCTCCTCACCTCGTCCTAGTCGAGGTGCGCTGAGCGGCGCGCTATCTTGTGCATCATACTAAATGTGACGTCATCGCTCCTTACCGCAGCCTACAACCTGTGCGGATAAAGAATGGGATCAGAAATGGCGGCGCATCTATTCACTTCTCGCTCGCACACTATTTGCGTCTATACTCGCACCCCACAAGTGCGAGTATAGACGCAAATAGTGTGCGAGCGAGAAGTGAATAGATGCGCCGCCATTTCTGATCCCATTCTTTATCCGCACGGGTTGTAGTTGAGACGCGCGCGGGTGCAAGCCGGCGAGCGCCCCATCTCGTGCATCATACAATAGATACTTGACCAAAAGTAGTAACTAAATTATGACGTCATCGCTTTGTATTTTCAACGCGTGGCGTCAATCACAAACGCTGTTAAAAGTTCAAACTACTCGTTAATTCCATCAGTATATGCCTATGAATAAATTACTTGTGCATTTGAATTTTTGGAAAAATAAGTCAGATATCAATACTAATTGGACTACATTAAGTTGGTATAATTTCATCATTTTGGATTATTAAAATATAAATAGAGTTACAAAACATCAATAATGTTTTTTAAATTTTAATAATTTAAATTATTAATGTGAAAAATAATATTCAAAATCTTTCGATTCTAAAATGACGCAAGTACGTACAGAACGAACGTTGTAATTTCTTTGATTCTTTTTTGCCAAAAAAAAATAATATCCAAGCTCCAGTCAGTCAACTGTCAATCAAATACAAAAGCGCCACCTGAAAAGCCCCGCGGCAAAACATGGAACTAAAAATTTTAGATTCTTTATAGATATACGCATACAGCTCAAATTTGAATGCTGATAGCGTTTTTTCGTTCCGCGGTTTTCATTAGGCTTCATTTTTGTTATCTGCCATCTGTTATTACTTTTCTGACGTAGGCACTAACGTTCTGGGCTTTAGGGTTTTTTATGTATTTCCCACTGACCGTCTAGTATCTCCTTTTTGATCTGGTTGAGCTGCTGCCGCATCTCCCTCATCATCTCCTGCTTGAAGGCGTCCCACTCCTGCGCCCGATACGCAGCCGCCTTCGTTCCCACCGTTCACCTGCTGCAACACAACAAATATATATATATTAAATAAAGAGATAAATGTAAGACGATATCTATCGTCCGATAACGACATCTATACTTCATTAAATTGAAAAATTTAAACAACCCCCGACAAAAACAAATAGGTTATTCGTCATTTTCTGAGCGCGGCCATCTTGGATTTGAAATTTGTCACAATAAATATATAATAATAATTCTCACAACATCTCATACGTTGACCTGATTCCGTACTAAGTAGCTTAAGCACTTATGTTACAGATATCAGACAACAGAGGAACACAAATATATACTTAAATACATATTTTACACCCAGACACCGAACAAACACAAGTGTTCATCGCACGAATGTTTGTCCAGGGGGGGGATCGAACCCACGACCTTTGGCGTAAGAGGCAGGGTCACTACCAATTGCGCCATCCGGTCAGTCATTATTCTGCTGCTCAAGCCCTTTTATAATATGGATACCTAAATTGAGGGAGTTGTGTTAAAACATACAATCCATATTTTTGTGACGGCGGCCATATTGGATCGATTTTTATCCAACATAGATAAGAACACTTCCCATTTATTCATACACACACGTCAAACTTATAACACCCCGTCGTTTTTGAGTCGGGGGTCAAAAATATAGCTTGATTAAATTAAAATTACAGCTGTCCGATCACGATCATTTGGCATTTAGCAAAAGTGGGAAGTGGGTTATTAGTGTGTGTATTAATGTAGCCAGACTTTCCTCCAAATATTTCTACTTACATAAAGGCCCGAACATTTTTAATAAGTCCTTCATGATTTAAAGAAAGTCAAAATATGTACCTATAATAAATAACTGTATGCCCAGCAGTGGGCGATTATTGGCTGAAATGATAATGACGATGGTATAATAATGTTAAAGTCTTTTTTCAGAAAGTTAGATCAACAAATATGCTGAAAATTTATCTGATCCATACATTTTTTTTATGCTAGAGGCGGACAAACGAGCAAGCGAGTCACCTGATGGAAAGTAATCATCGCCGCCCATAAACATCTGCGAAATCAGAGAGATCGCTAATGTTTTGCCGGCCTTTTTTTAAAAAAAGAGTACGCTCTTCTCTTGAAGATCCCTAAGTCGTACGATCCATACATTAATGCGGAGAGGATGTCCTATTTTATATGGAACAAATTATATAAAACAACCGTCTTTACTATCATTATTTCGTAATAAATAAAATAATAGGTTTCTCAAATGCATCCTAATAATTACCAACTTAATATATTTTTACATTACTGGTAACTTTATTGCGACATTGTCGCCTCCCTGTTAACGTCACGGAAGTGCCTTCTGATCTTGGTCGGTCATTTAACCAAGTTTTATTCCATAGATTTTTATTACTACAGACCTAAAGATCATTTTTATGTGACACCAATGGCTTTCATTCTAATCAAGCTACATTTTACGGACTATAGTTATAAGAAAATGAAAAAAATGAAAATGAAAATGAAAATATATTTATTGCCAATATAACATTTCACAGAATAACACGAAACTGACCCCCAAACTAGGCAATGCCTGTCCTGTGGAGGTTGATTTTACGATTACCAGAAAGAAAATGTGTTCGGCTAACAAATCTAACAAAGTTACAATAAACTTAAATGTATACATTTAAATTTGGAGAATATATTGTGATTGTGTGTGTGTGTGTGTGTGTGTGTGTGTGTGTGTGTGTGTGTGTGTGTGTGTGTGTGTGTGTGTGTGTGTGTGTGTGTGTGTGTGTGTGTGTGTTGTGTGTGTGTGTGTGTGTGTGTGTGTGTGTGTGTGTGTGTGTGCTTTGTGTGTCTGTGTCTGGTCTGTGTGTGTGTATGTGTGTGGTCTGTGGGTGTGTGTGTGCCACGTGTGTGTCTAGTGTGTGTGTCTGTGTGTGTGTCTGGTGTGTGTCTGTGTGTGTGTCTTGTGTGTGGTCTGGGTGTGTGTCGTGTGTGTGTCTGTGGTGTGTCGGTCGTGGTGTCTGTGTGTGTGTCTGTGTGTGTGTCTGTGTGTGTGTCTGTGTGTGGTCTGTGTGGTGTTGTATGTGTGTGTGTTGTGTGGTGTCTGTGTGTGTGTCTGTGTGTTTGTCTGAGTTTGTGTCTGTGTGGTGTCTGTAGTGTGTGTCTGTAGTGTGGTATGTGTGTGTCTGTGTTGTGTTGTTTGTGTGTGTGTTGTGTGGTGTCTGGTGTGTGTCTGTGTGTGTGCTGTGTGTGTGTCTGTGTGTGTGTCTGTGTGTGAGTCGTGTGTGGTGTCTGGTGCCGCTACTGGTTGTGTGGTGTCTGTCGTGTGTGTCTGTGTGGAGTCTGTGTGTGTGTCTGTGGTGTGTCTGGTGGTGTGTCTGTGTCGTGGCTGTGTGTGTGTCTGGTGTGTGTCTGGTGGGTGTCATGGTGTGTGTCTGTGGTGTGTCTTGTGTTGTGTGGTCTGTGTGTGTGTATGTGTGATGTGTTGTGTGCGTCCCTGTGTCTGTGTGTGTGTCTGTGTGGTGTTTTGTGTGTGTCGTGTGTGTGTCGTGTGTGTGTCTGTGTGTGTGTCTGTGTGTGTGTCTGTTGTGTGGTCTTGGGTGTGTGTCTGGTGTGTGTCTGTGTGTGTGTCTGTGTGTTGTCTGTGTGTGTGTGTTGTGTGCGTGTGTGTGTCGTGTTTGTGTGTGTTGTCTGGGTGTTTGTGTATGTGTGTGTGTGTCTGTGTGTGTGTGTCTGGTGTGTGTGTCTGTGTGTGTGTGTTCGTGGGTGTGTTCTGTGTGTGGTGTCTGTGTGTGGTGTCTGTGTGTGTGTGTCTGTTGTGTGTGTCTGTGTGTGTGGTCTGGTGTGCTGTGTCGTGTGTGTGTCTGTGTGTGTGTATGTTTGTGTGTCTGGTGTGGTTGTCTGTGTGTGTGTCGTGTGTGTGTCGGTGTGTGTGTCTGTGGTGTGTATGTGGTGTGTGTCGTGTGTGTGCTGTGTGTGTGTCTGTGTGTGTGTCTGTGTGTGTGTCTGTGTGTGGTGTCTGTGTGTGTGTCTGTGTGTGTGTCTGTGTGTGTGTCTGTGTGTGTGTCTGTGTGTGTGTCTGTGTGTGTGTCTGTGTGTGTGTCTGTGTGTGTGTCTGTGTGTGTGTCTGTGTGTGTGTCTGGTGTGTGTCTGAGTGTGTGTCTGTGTGTGTGTCTGTGTGTGTGTCTGTGTGTGTGTCTGTGTGTGTGTCTGTGTGTGTGTCTGTGTGTGTGTCTGTGTGTGTGTCTGCTATGTTGTGTGTCGTGCGTGTGTCTGTGTGGTGTCTGGTGTGGTCTGTGTGTGTGTTCTGTGGTGTGTCTGTGTGTGTGTATGTGTGTGTGTTCTGTGTTGTGTGTATGTGTGTGGTCTGTGTGTGTGTCTGTGGTGTTGTCTGATGTGTGTGTCCTGTTGTGTGTCTGTGTGTGTGTCTGTGTGTGTGTCTGTGTGTGTGTCTGGTTGGGTGTCTGTGTGGTGTTGTCTGTGTGTGTGTATGGGTGTGTGTCTGTGTGTGTGTCTGTGTGTGTGTCTGGTGTGTGTGTCTGTGGTGTGTCTGTGTGTTTTGTGTCTGTGTGTGTGTCAGTGTGTGTGTCTGTGGTAGTGTGTTGTGTTGTGTGTCTGTGGGTGTCTGTGTGTGTGCTGTGTGTGTGTTATGTGTGTGTGTATGTGTGTGGTCTGTGTGGTGTATGTGTGTGTGTCTGTGTGTGTGTCTGGTGTGTGTGTCTGGTGTGTGTCTGGTGTGTGTCTGTGTGTGTGTCTGTGTGTGTGTCTGTGTGTGTGTCTGTGTGTGTGTCTGTGTGTGTGTCTGTGTGTGTTGTCGTGTGTCTGTGTCGGTGTGTGTGTCTGTGTGTGTTGTCTCTGTGCAGGTGTCTGGTGTGGTCTGTGTGTGTGTCTGTGTGGTGTGTCTGTGTGTGTTTGTATTTGTGTGTGTGTATGTGTGTGTTATGTGGTGTGTGTCGTTTGTGTGTCTGTGTGTGTGTTCTCCTGATGTCTGTAGTGTTCCTTCTGTTCCTTTTTTTTCTGTTTGTGGTTGTTTTGGTTATGACTCATGTTGGTTTCTGTGTGTGTTCTGGTCTGGTGTGTGTCTGTTGGTGTCTGGTTGTGTGGTCTGTGTGTGTGTATGTGTGTGGTCTGTGTGTGTGTCTGTGTGTGTGTCGGTGTGTGTGTCTGTGTGTGTGTCTGTGTGTGTGTCTGTGTGTGTGTCTGTGTGTGTGGTCTAGGGTGTGTGTCTGTGTGTTCGTGTGTGTGTCTGTAGTGTGTTGTCTGTGTTGTGTGTCGGGTGTGGGTCTGTGTGCTGTGTCTGTGGTTGGGCTGTGGTGGTCTGTGTGTGTGTTGTGTGTGTGTACTGTGTGTGTTCTGTGTGTGTCTGTGTGTGTCTGTGTGGTCTGTGTTGTGTCTGTGTGTGGTCTGTGTGTGTCTGTGTGTGTCTGTGTGGGTTCTCTTGTGTGTGCTGTGTGTGTTGTGTGTGTCTGTGTGTGTCTGTGTGTGTCTGTGGTGTTCTTGTGTGTGTCTGTGTGATGTGGTGTGTGTCGTGTGTGTCTGTGTGTGTCTGTGTGTTGTATGTGTGTTGTCTGTGTTGTCTCTGTGTGTGTCTTGTGTGTGTCTCGTGTTGTCGTGTGTGGTCTGTGTGTGTCTGTGTGTCGTCTGTGTGTGTGCTGGTGTGTTGTGTGTGTCGTGTGTGTCTGTGGTGTCTGTGTGGGTCTGTGTGTGTCTGTGTGTGTCTGTGTGTGTCTGTGTGTGGTCTGTGTGTGTCTGTGTGTGTCTCCGGTGTGTGTGTGTGTGTGTGTGTTGTATGTGTGTTGTGGTGTGTGTGTGTCGTGTGTGTGTGTGGTGTGGTGTGAGTGTGTGAGAGAGAGAGAGTGTGTGTGTGTGTGAGTGGGCGAGAGAGAGAGGAGAGTGTGTGTGTGTGTGTGTGTGTTGTGTGTGTAGGGAGTGTGAGTGTGTGTGTGTGTTTGTGACTTTGTGTGTGAGAATGTGTGTGTGTGTATGTGTTTGCGGGTTGCGATGAAAAGTATTTTATCTTTTTCCCCTGAAAAACCTCCACCATTCTCATAGTCAATTCAGAATGGTCCGTGTTAAGAGTTGACTTTGCCTCATGCACCGTACAGACAAGGGCGGATCCACCGTTGTGGGCACGATGGGCATGCCCACAACCTAATAGACTTGTGACGTCACTTTTTACGGTCTATTGAGATCGATAGGCTGGAGATAATGAACGATAGCCTTAATAAAAATTTAAAAACACAATGAATCATGAACGTGCGTGATTGGAACGCAGCAAAGAGCATAGACGATATCGCTGTACATTGTTATGACTTATGTCACATTCACATTTTTTTTGACAACTTATTGCCGTGCCGCCCAAAACTTCAAGCCGCTTAGCGAAGGCGTCGTGGCGCTACTAATGAGGGTGCTTAAAAATTTTTTAAACCGCTCTAGAGCGTCAAGCGGTAAAGTAGCCCGTGAGGTCCATTCACCATGATTGGATTCAATAATGTACTTCTTTGGAATGCTGTGACCAAACCTTTTTTAGGGGTTCCCGTAGCCAAAATGGCAAAAACGGACCCTTATAGTTTCGTCATGTCCGGTCTGTCCGTCTGTCCGTCTGTCACAGACGATTTACTCGCGAAAACTATAGTACCTAACAATGATGAATTTGATGGGAATATGTGTGTATGAACCGCTACAAAAATATGACACAAATAGTAAAAAAAGATTGGTGGTGGGGCCCACCATACATGTAACTGGGGATGAAATTTTTTTTTCGATGTACATACCCGTGTGGGGTACAATGGAAATGGAAAGGTCTTTTAAAATGAGAATAAAGTTTTTTCTTTTAAAAACATTTTTCTTAAAGGAACGGTTCAGGTTTTTGAGATATCAAGCTCTCAAAGTCGTAAAAAGTATGTCCCCCCCCCCCTATATTTTTATAAATACGGGGGTAAAATTCTAAAAAAATAGAGGGTGTGCATGCTAATTAACTCTTTCAACGATTTTTGGTTGATCAAAGTATCTCTTATAGTTTTTGAGTCTAGGTTGATTTAACTGTAATTTGGTTAAAGTATTGTGCTTACATGAAAACGATGGCTGCTGGAACCTTATAAGTAGATCAAAAAATATACTACCAGTATGTACACCTTAAAAAATCCGCGATGATATAAAATCTTTATAATGTAATTGCTGTACGGAACCCTTTGTGCGCGAGCCCGACTCGCACTTGGCCGGTTTTTTTGAATGCTGGATCCGCGCTTGCGTACAGAGTTTAAAATCATATGATTTTACCATTTTATTATAGATAATAAGGTTCCTTCTTTTATCGTAAGTAATTATTTTATCGTATTTAGTTAATTAGATTCCACTAGTTCTTATAAGACTGCCCAACACGCTGAGGCAGCTGGGGTGATGATGGTGGTGACTAACCTTGAGTATGGTCTCCTCGCTGGCGGAGCCGAAGCGCTTGCGCACGGATCGTGGCGACGCGGGCGCGGCCGCCGCCGGCGACTCCGCGTGCGCTGCAACACAACACTTGAACCTACACACCACGTCGACCGCATCTCATGTACGGTATAGCTCGATACACGAAAGATGGCCACAAATGACGACCGTCTACGTTTTACCAATACGGTATATGACTATTTATTTTTATTTTTGCAATCAAAAGATCTCTCAATGATAGAGACATCGTTGAAAGAATCATTTGATTCTCATTTAAACTACCTGAGATATCACAACTTTAAAATCACATTATTTTGGGCAAACCCAAAACGCTCCATACAAATGGCTACTAAGATGTGACGTCACACCTAAGTATTTTGTATGGTAGCTATATCAAATGTTTCGTTTATGTCAATGCTTCTATTATAATAATTGGTGCAAATTGTATGGGTTATTCAATGGTATAATTATTTTTTAATAATTTCATACTTTTAAAATGGACTTGCCATGAATCTTTGAATGACCATAAAACCGGCTAGACGTTATATTTTTAATTGAGAATTTTTGCCATTTGGCGCATATTGACCTATATTTTGATAAAATATTTATATTTTGTAAAATCTTGAGCTTAGTCATATACCCTATTTTATAAGTTACACCAATGTACCTGCGCAGAGATCTTATTTCGAAAACTGCGGCAAAATATTAACCAATCACGACGCTCCATTTACGCGCGCCAAAGTTTACAGTTTCTTATTGGTTGATGTCAGCGCCATGTCCGGTGCGAGTGCGGTCAAGAGGGAGATAGCATTTCTCTCTGGATTTATTATTAATCTTAACGTAACGCAATAAAGTCTGTATTTTAACTGCTTTCGCAATCGTAATCAATTGGATTTAAATTCCTCTTTTTCGCAAGCAAAGATCTCTTTTCGGAAGCAAAATTCGCTTACTCAAAGTAAGCGAATTTTGCCTATGTAATTTATAAACGTGGTACAGCTGTAATCTGATGAACAAATGGCTCATTCTCAATTTAACTCATTATAAGGGCTTTTAATTTATTTAAGGGCTTTTAAATTATTGTGACAGTTCACTAATATGTTGATTAAACTCTTTTAAAGAATGGACCTGCAAAAGGTAGTATGAAAGGGCTTAGACCTCAGAACAATAACTGGCTTTAGTATTGTTCTGAGGTCTAAGCCCTTAGACTAAACACATCAATATTAATTGGAAATGCTTTTTATATTAAGTATTTTCTTCATGAGATTACATGCGTAGACGCTGGCCATTTGTGGTCATCTTTCGTGAACCGATCGTACAGATCTGGACACAGCAGCGGAGCAGTCCGCTCCGTGACCACGGCTGCTGTAACGTAGCCGAAACGTCGAGCCAAATATGTGAGTACACAATGATACATTATAGTGATTAGCTTTTCATTTGATTTTCCATCGGAAGATTTCTACAGTATTAAATGTATAACGACTTTCTTCGTTTTTTTGAGGAATTAATAACAATAATAATAATGTCCTTCCAAACCAATTTTTCGGTCATGGCGGCCAATCTTAGCGATCAGTTATCGACGCAGGACATATTATAGTGCACAAGTATTTGCGCAGACACAAGTGCACTCTCTATTCCCGTACCTCTTATTTCGATGGGACCAACGGCCTTAACGTGCTTTCCGAGGCACGGGGGTACAAGACCGCCAACTTCCAGACTCCGGGCTAACAATGAGAATTTCTTAACAGAAAAACTCAGGTACAAATTTTGGCCCGACCCGGGACCCCAGGCGCAACCGTCGCTTTAAAGTGCAACGCACTAACCATTGCGCCACCGAGGCAGACAAAAATTTGAGGGAATTATACAGATGTTAACAAACATTTTCCACCAGGGCTATGTACATTAGGAAAAATTGAATGTTTGACATTAAGTTGAGAATCGAATGAAGAAATTTGCATGTTTTGTACATTTTGATGTAAGGCTGTACGTATTAATGTGTGGGTGTCCTTACTTTTCTATAACTACTGCTAACCGAAATACTTAAGATATAATTATAATTACCTGAAGCTACGTCAACAAAAAAATTCAATAACATTGATCGAAAATGAACAACAAAAGCAGCAAAATTAGTTTTAAAATTTAGTTCCGAGTTTTGCCGCGGGACTTCTTTAAGGTAATTTTTAGCTAGAAAACCGGATCTATTTTAAACAATTTCGGGATTACAATCTCTCGGCAAACACCTATACTATTTATTAAATAACCATCCACAAATGTTGGGTCCGTTATGGTACGCGAAAAATTCACTCCAAAAGCGGTCACTTTTGGCGGTAATCCAAAATTCGAGTGCAATAACAGATCAAACAGTTAACTATAAATATTAAATAAATAGTATAGGTGATTTGCCGAGAGATTGTAACCCCGAAATTGTTTAAAATAGATCCGGTTTAATAGCTAATAATTAAAATCGATCGAGCGTCGCTAGGGGCACACTAGCGACACCTTAATGGCGCTGACTCAAATCTGAGATCATTTGTGCCACAATGACGTAAGCGACAGCGGC